>JANHGB010054347.1:0-13504 GCA_026283785.1 Coracopsis vasa
GGCGCTGGCACAGGGTGCCCAGAGAAGCTGTGGCTGCCCCATCCCTGGCAGTGTTCGAGGTCAGGTTGGACAGGCCTTGTGCTGCAACACCTAAAGTGAGGTGTCCCTGCTCATGGCAGGGGTACTGGACCTGGATGATCTTAAGGTCTTTTCCAACCTAAACCATTCTATGGTTCTGGGGAAATAAAATATTGATTAACACTGGGTTTCTTTTTCATAAATGAAATCTGAGCTTATAAAGAAATATATCATAAAGATACATGTGGTTTGAAATATATCATAAAGAATGTTATCCCACTATGGTTTGCTGCTGTCTTGATTAAAATAATTTGCAGCTTCTGTATATTACCAGCTTCCCCCAGTCGACTTTGAGATGCTAGGGCTCCACATGATGCTGAGAAATAGATGAGTGAAAAAGTGACATTTCTTCCCATAGAAAAGCAGACTTGAATATAAAGCAATAAATAAGTGCCTATATAGTGTATGGAGTTGATGAAGATTCAAAAGACATTGCTGTTAATACCAGAGTTTTCTGGAAAAATGCCATTAAATTCCTTTGATCATAAATTAAGAGCAAATTTGAAAAGAAAACATAAATTCTTCCTAGACAGCCCAGTTCATATATATGAATATGGCACATGGAACAGCAGTTAGTGAACACAGTCACTATTAGCCTCTGCAGTAATTTCCAAACAAATGAAGAAAGAAGGCTGCAAAGCCATATGGTACGTATATTATATAGTAACCTGTTCCATTCTTTAGACTTATTATTACTGCTTTTGACACAGCTACAGGAAATAAAAAGCTACTGGAAAGCAGACCGGGAAAATGTATTCCCAGAAGGCTTTGCAAAACTAGAGGTTGGAATAATTGGGTGGAAACAGACTTTGCAAAGCAGTCTCCCATTCTCTGCAGCTTAGAGGACCTGCGCAGATGTAAAATACATTCTACAAATGTGGCCATATTTAGTAGCTGTGTTTTTAGGATACTCATGGAAAGGAAGAAAAAGAAAGGGAAAAAAAGACCTTAAGAAAGAGGAAGTCTCCTCGTGGAAGACTGAAATGTAGACTAGCAAAGAAATATTTTCATGAGAGGAAGTACAAAGTCAAACAATTAATACTTGGTATGCAAGATTCAATTATTTTCTTCTTTTATCGTTCTTCTTAACACACGGGTAACCTGAATCAAATATGTTCCGATTGGTAAACTGATTCTTTTTTCATCATCAGTGCTTTATAATTTTTGTTGCTCAGCGTAGAGCACTGGACAATATTATCACTTTAAAGTCTTTGGTAAATTTGCCTACTAGCAAACGAAAGTGGTATCTTTCCTCTCTTTTCAGACATTCAGTGCCATAAAGATAGGATTTGTATGATGTTTCTAACAGCTATGGCAAAAATACTAACAACAAGAAGATTCTGGAAATTACCCTTTCAGACCTTTTGTCTAACAAGTGGCATATGCATAAGAGAAAATGCTAAAGTGCAGTGTTTAAGGTTACTTGTGTACGTAAGCACCCAAAATATACAAGGAAAGAATATCTTCAACCAAAATTACATATGTTGATTTTTCCTGTGTGCCTTTTCATATCTTTCACATACTGTACTGCCTCACTAGCTCCATTTAGATAGCTGAACATTTTAAAGTAATATTAAGTCCACTGAAAAAAAACCCCCACATCTGATACTGCATTTGAACCACATTACTTATTTCATCTGCAAGACATGGAAAATATATTGCTGACACTTGATACCGAAACAACTTTACAGAGAGGTTTTTTTAATTTCTTGGAATTTCACTATGCAGGCTTGCCTGGATTGGCATCTACACAAGAGAAATTTGAAGGGCAGATAAAAGAGAACTTTTCTTAAAGATTTATTCTAAAAGCCTTTTCAAATGACATAACATGGGCATTCCAAGCCTATGCTTGTTGGTTTAAAGAGGCAGAACTTGGAAGAGCTTGTTAAAGGAATTTATTTAGACCCAGTATCATGTTACAACATTAAAATTGTCTATGATCCACAAAATCGCTTTTATAAAGTTGAAGAGTATGTTGCACACATTCTGAGACACATAAATCAATAATCCATTAAATAACATTTTAAACCATGATTCTGCTTCAGAATACCTAGCATCAGTCTAACATCCTTGCTCTGAAATGGTAAAAAATAAACTACAATGAAAACATACACACTATAAATGAAAGCAAGCTTGTGCAAAAAAGTGATAATTAGGCTTAGTCTCCTAGCGACTTCAATTTCATTGCCATGGGTAAAGTGTTGGCCTCACTGCACTGCACTGTGTCTAATACCAACAGATTTCATTCTGCATGTTCTGAAGAAATTAGCAAAAATCCTTACACCTTGTCATAAATACAGCCTAGAAATACTGAAGTCTTCAGAGTAAAACAGCAATCGCCTGTACGTATTACATTTTGTAATTTAGCTATACTAATAGTACTGATAATTGGGAATACTGATAACATTGATCTTGCTAACATTGATAATACAATAAAGTTTGTCCAAAATCGCCATCTTGGCAAAATTAAGGTCCTTTATAGGGTCTCAGACCAAAGTATATAGGCTTGTAAAAAAAGAGGTAATTTGCTGATTTATTTGAACACATTAGCAAATATTTATTTGAATCCTTTAAAGGTATCACTGCTCTCCTAAACAGTCACACACGGCTGTGCTACACATACAAGAATGAGATCGAAAGAGGTGCTACCTATATAAGGGTAGCTGTAAGATATTCTGTAAACAGCTGTGCTGGCTAAAGAGAGAAATACTCAGTAGTCAGTCCCAGCTATGCTTTATCACACTGTGCTAGAAGCTTCTACTCATGAGAATAGCGTAACCAAAGGTCTAAATTTCCCAGAATTGCTCTTCTTTTTATGTCTGATACTTCAGATTGAGTACAAGCTATGGCCCTGCTGATTTCTATTTACTTCAGAAATAAAGGATCATGAAGTTGTTGTGACACAAGGAAAAATAAATGTTAAAATTTGCTGCATGTATTTCATGTCTGGTCAGGTTGGCCCAACAAGCTAAATGAAACTGGTTTGTTGGGATTACTGTACACAAAAAGCTAAATTATCCCCTTGAAATAGAAGATTAAACAGTGAAATACTCACAAAAGTAACAGATCTTCAAGGTATTATATCAAAGATGTGGTCACATTCAGTTCTGCTGACACAGAAAATCATGAAAGGGGTTGCACCCCAAGCCCAAATCAAACTGGTTAAATGCGCAGTTGACCACTTGCATGAAGAGTGGTGATCTCAGCTGCTAGTGGGCAATAAGCATCCACAAGGTATAAGCTCTCCTCTGACATCATCTATGCCTGGAACAGGGAGTACGTCCACAGATCACCTTTTCCCTCACCACCATTTCCAGCATCCCTTTAGTCATCTTACTGGAAATCTGTCTGATGCACACTGATGTGAGAGAAAGGCAGGCCAGGCTCACTGTTACTTTGCAGTGATGGCTTGCAAATGAGATCAAGATGATCACCTTCTGAATTTTAACACTGATGTTTCTCCTCAGTCTGTCATCTTACATTCACTGCCTGTGTTTCAAAGATGTCTGTGATATCATAAATACACACAGAGCTATTCAGAAATTAAAGCAAAGGTCCTAAAGATCCTACAACTGAGTTCATGCAGGCCAGACAAAAACTGGAATTTCAGTTACTAGAGGGTGAAAAGTGACAACATTAGCTTTCTTTAGGAAGATTGTAAAGAAGAATTTGGTTTAAGAAGAAAAGAGGCAACTGCATACAAGCGAAAAATAATGTTTTCTTCCCTCTTTATTTCATTGTATTTCCAAGAGACAGGGGTGGTAAGTAACAAAGCTAAGGGGGTGGGGGGGTGGCATGTGTGGAAAAGGGAACAGTAGTGAGAGATACTAAGGAACAGAAAAGGAAATGGAAGAAAAAGAGGGTATAGGCAAAACCAAATTCTATTTTGTGTAGCATCCTGAAGGTAAAAACAAGGAGAATTATGTGGGGAGTAGGTGGGAAGTCAATAAATGGGTTCAAGATGCCAAAAGAGAAGTATTTAGAATAGATGATTATGGTAATGATTTTGTCAGCAACACCTCTAGACTGGAATGGGAAAGAACCTAGCCAAGGGAAGGCAAGAGTTGTCAAGATGATGAAAAGGAAGCAGCAGCACAGGAAAGCTAAAGAGAATAATTAAGACTAAGTCTCCAGAAACCCATTAATACTGGCCAGATTGGAATCTTTACTGGAATGCATACTTTGGCTTCTGCGTCTAATGTGTATCTCTATGTCAGGGCAAAAGACATTATTCTTTATTAATACTTAGATTCATACTTTTATAAAAGAAAAAAAAATCCTCATTTGGTTGTGCCTCAACACTTTGTGAAAATAGGAACAAACTAGAAAAATAGATGTTTTCAGTTAATTGATAATAGGCATATGCATGGAGTTTGCATGATATAGAGTTCAAAGGAATAAAATGTCACCATACTTACAAAAAAAGTGCAGTCTGCAAAAAAAATGGTGAAGTTTCACTTCACTGAAATTGAGAAACGCTAAGGACAACGTTACAGTTTTTGCAACAGCACCAAAACGAGTAGGTCAGAACAACTATTGCTGTTGTCCGTGTTTCTTTCCTTATTTTTATGATTGTGGTTCCAGAGGTACCAAATCAGCTCTTCTGAATAAAAATTCAAAGCCTGCAAGAAGCAAAACCTAAAAAACCTTACAGCTAATAATGAATGTCTAATCCTACAAACATGTATGTAGGTAATTTAACTTGCATAGCAAGTCCCTTTTACTTTCCTGGGATTATTTCTGTCACTGAAATTCCTCATGTATGCAGGAGTTTAGAAGCCTGGACATGTTCTTCACTTTTTCTGCCATGTGCTGGCAGTAAGGGAGACACTAAATAAAGATTCCAGACACAAGTGTAAAGGTCCAGACAGAGCAATTAAGAAATGGCCAAAGCACTGTGACAATTAGGATAGCAAGGTTTGTTCTAAAACTAAAGATGGTGACTTTAGTGTAAGGTGTCCTTGCCCGTGGCAGGGGGTTGGAACTAGATCATCTTAAGGTCTTTTCTAACCCTAACCATTCTATGATTCTATGACTTCTGTAGGAGCTATATAAATGCACTGAGAGCCCTTCTCTCCTTTTCACAAATGAATAGAGCTATTCATTTCAATGGGACTTTTGTCTGTGTGGGTCTGGAAAGCTGACTGAGCAACTCACACAGCTCCAGGTAGCAACTGTTTGTAGAATCCCACATTACACAGCCTGTAATACTAATCTGGATGCAAAATAAAGTAGCACAATGGAGATCACCCACTACCAGAACTAAAACAAACTAAATTATTTGCCATATCACATAAATGGATACTTTCAATAGATTAGAAAGAAGAATCAAAGAAGAATTTATCTTCATTTGCCCAGGCCAATGTACAGCAGTATTGCAGAGATGAAAAAAAGGCACATGACTTCTAAGTGTTGATGTCAAGAAAGAAAATGAATGTAAGGGAGTCCATCATAAATGTAGTCCTCACTAAACCAACATAACCATTACTTACACACTCTCCGATGTATATTTTAATTGAAAGATCTAACTCTTCTGCCACCCTATGCACTTTATTTCCACAGCCTCAGTATCAGTCATAAGCAGGATTTGATGATTTCAGTATCTGAAAAGAGATGCCAAGGATTAACATGACTAACTAATGAAGTGGAAGACAGTAAATTTATGACATTCATTTGTCTCATGGCTTCCTCCTCCCAAGCTCTGCCGTTCTCCCATCTAGTTAAGATTTTGTCATGCTTTCAGAGCCGTGGATAACTCCCTCTCATCTCATCCTCTATCCATTTTGTCCCTTTCTGGCAGCCTCCACACAATGTTTGACACTTCAACTGATGCTAAACGGGGGGGGTTGTTTTTCTTTTCTATGTGGCTCTCAGTTCTTAAGAAGTTATCCCTGAAGACAGTTCCTTCCAGATACGCCTTTCAGCAGAGCTGATAGTTAGTGAAGAAGTAGAGAGACAACTAAGGAATAAGTTTTAAACTGAAAAAAATAAAGCCCATAACAAATCATAGCAAGGTCAATGAACTAAATCATTCAACTCACATGTTGAATTAACTTCTTTTATCTTTCTGTTATCCCATGGTTTTTCTTCTGTCTGTGTAGTTCCTAATATATTGCTGACCTTATCAGAGACAAGCATTAAGAGCACGTTTTGGAATTACTACAGTTCTCGAGTTATTCCTTTGTGTAGGAATAATTGCCCTGGTAGTTGATTGCCCCCTAAGGAGGTGCATTTAAGATCCATGGAGCACACAATTTGGCATCTGCATGGAAATATCAAAAATAAATAAAAAATATTTGTTTTCTTACTAGACCTTGGTTACACGGGTACTGTATGCAACCATCGCTTTCTGGTATAGAAACGTACCTGTCTGCGGTGAGAAATGATGCATTTTATTTACAGCTGGATTTGAAAGGAGCAGGTTTCAGTAGCTTCCAGCTGTCTTTGTCAGGACTTGTCAGAACTTTCCTATGAAAGGATATTCAGGAAATAGCAATAACTTTAATAAATCATAAACTGTGAAAGCTGAAACTACTCGTCAGCATGAGGTTGAAGCAGGTGGGGGAGAGGAGAGAGAGACAAGCAAAGAACAGCTTCTGATTTGGGTTAAAACCAGCATTTTGAAATATATCACTTCCTGTTGCGCAAAATGACTCAGAAAGGCAACAATTATTTAAAAAATTGTCCTGGGGAACAAAGCTGATGGCAGAAGCCGTCCATCCTTGCCACACGTGAGCAGGTCATGTTTTGCCTGACACATGTCCCAGTTCATGCCTCTTTGGATGTGTACATATACTGTCATACACAGCTGTATGTACTGGAGAAGATACAGGTATTTACAGACAATTTACTGTGGAAAAACAACAGTCAGAACAGCCTTATTGCAAGAAAAAAATTAACTCCTATCTTTCAAGGATGCGTTTTGCCTGAAGTTCTTACTTTAAAATTTCCCACTGCCTTGCTAGCTCAAGAACATTTTACAAACCAGGAAGTATCTCTAGTTCCTTGCGAGAGGCCAAATCCAGCTCACAGGGTACACAAAAAGAAGTGTGAGTGCTACAGGCTTTTCTGGTCTCTGTTGCAGTCCCATGTCCACCTGAGTGAGGGAAAAGCAATTTGTTGCTCCAACACATCTGATGAAATAACATTGCTTTATATCAACAACTTGCTTTTAAGATTCTTTCCTGGGATGGTCAGAATGTGAATTAAGTTCCTAATATGTAGCTATAAAAAAACTCAATGAAAATGGACATTTATAAACCAAATAATTGTTTACGATAATGACAGTCAGGAGGTCAGATTCCGTTATCCCCACATAACCCCACTGAACTTGCTCTATGGGGTCGAAGTGCTTCAAGCCAGGGCAAAGCTTAGCCCAATGTGTAAATTTCAGGAAGAACAGACCTTCATTACTGAGCTCAAAAGAATCCTTGTGCTCTCTGAAAGAAAGGTATAAAGGGGTGCTTGTTAATACGAGTCAACACAGTCGGCTTTCTGGAAAAAGAAGGGGGATCTTGGTATGAAGCTGTGGTTCTCATACCCAGCAATGCAAAATTTCTCCAAGAGAAAAAATAGCAAACTAGCATTTCAAAAAAACACTGTGTGCTCTGTGCATCTTTATAGTTGTATGACACATTCCTATGGGATAGACTTTCTGCAGGAAAAATCAACAGCTCCATAACTGACACTCTAGTGTAGTGCTTTTAACTCTTCAGCATATTTTTCCTTTTTGATACAAAAGGTATTCTTTTCAGAACTCAGTGTGCAGGGATATTTTTGGTTTGGTTTGGGTTTTTTGTTTCACCAAACCTCATGTTATGCTGGTATTATTTCATTATCTGCGTGAGTCCTGTTTATTCTAAACCCTAGGAATTGCTTTCAACTGTCTCCTAGTATCACTCCAGAGGAAGAAAGAAGAGTGCCTGAGTGCATGTGAGGAAGACAGGAAAAGAGGAGAGAGATCCTTTGCATAGCTTTTGGAGAAAACCAGATTTATCTAAAGAATACTGAATTCATCTTACATCTGTAGGTCTGGCATAAAACCAGGAGTGGATGGTACCCTATTTTCTTTAGTATTTTGTCAAAGAAAGCCCATGCTTTCACCACGTCAGTCATTTGGTCTTGATTACTGCCTGGAAAATACATAGAAGATACATAAGTTAAAATAGCACAGCCCCTGTACTGACCATGCAGGATCCTGGAGCAGGGATAGCGATTCCAGTTCATCACAACTGCTGCCCTTGCTCCCATTTGCCTGAGAGGGCTTGTTGTCAGGAAATCTTCACTCTCATTCCCTCCTCCTACCCATCATCACCAACTTCATAGGCTTTATGGTTTTGTGACCTGCAGAACATAGGTGGGTTCATATGCCTGCATGGAAGCTCTTTCCCAAATCCATTTTGTCCCAGTGTAGACACTAAGTGATGTTTGCATTGTTTCTTGGGCTCTGCATGCCTGCAGAGGGGGCCTGAGAATTTAGCAGTCTCTGACAACCTCATCCCAGTGAATATCTCATTTTAGAAGACCTGTGAGGTGTATGTTACTTTGAACAGAGACAATGGGAAGCACTGAGGATTGCTCTAAGGTAATCTGCTCATCACAGTTTTTACTGTAGTAACTCACTAGCCATTTTCAGTGCTCCTGACTCTTTGGAAAAAACCCAAATTTTTTTCTCTTTATCCGTGGTTTCTATTTTTCACTTCAGCTTCTGAGGAATGTGTACCAATAAAGTCTTAATGACCTTTGTCTTTTTGAAGAATTTTATTAGAAGTTAAATGCAATGTGACTTTTCCAAAACATTATGGAAAAAGAAGAGAAATCATGATCCATCTGTAAATTCTCTGTGTACCACAGTCATTTATTACTTTGTACTGAAATGTGAAATACGAGAACAAAGCAGAAGCAAAGCCAAGTAAAAAAGCCACACCAGAAAGGAACATCTGCAAAATTCTATGAAAAAAAAATAAAAATGTGCACAAATGTTATGAATTAAACCTTTTCTGGCTTTCCTTGCAGCTGCACAACCTCACAGTCAGCAAGACAGGAAGGACTATCGAAATATCTCCTATTCAATCTTAAGAAGAAGAAGCCCATGCCATTTATTGGAAGCATTAAATAAAAGTCTGTGCGCTGGCATACTCAAGAAAATGTAACAGCTGATAAAGAATAAAAATGGGAATAATAAAATGCAATAAAAGGTGCAAGTAATTTCAACGTTCATCTTTAACACAGTCTTTACTATGGCTACAGTTGAATTTCCTAACAAGTGGTAAGGACCAGTAGAGAGGATGCTGCATCTCCTACTGAGAAACTTCTGCAAAACCCCTTTTTTAATCGGAAAACACCAGTTTGCAGAAAATGAAAGTGCTCATAAGAACAGGCACTCTTCTGTGACTTTCAGGTTTGGTAAAGAATCTTATGGCCCCCCGCCTCCCCCACCCACTAAAGAAACAACCAGGTTGAAATGGTAAAATTTCATAAGTCATTTACGTTCATCTGTAAATTCTTTTACTCTGCTGGTTTATGGACATTTTCCAAAGTTAAAGCATGTCTTAATGTTTAGGAAAGGAAACCTCAAAAATCTGGAGAAATACCCCAAATAACTTCACAATCAGTAACTGGCAGCTTATGCTGAAATACGGTCTGCACCACTGAAGTCAGTGTGAGAAGGATTGGGACTCAAAATAAGGCAGAAATTCCTAGCCATGGGGCAGATACTAAAGGGCAAAGCACAAATCTTTCAGGAAGATTTTCAGATTTTCAAGATTACATAGAATCATAGAATGGTTTGGGTTGGAAAGGACCTTAAGATCATCCAGTTCTAACTCCTCTGCCATGGGCAGGGATGCCTCACACTAGACCATGTCTCCCAAGGCTCTGTCCAACCTGGCCTTGAACACTGCCAGGGATGGAGCATTCACCAGTTCTTTGGGCAACCTGTGCCAGTGCCTCACTGCCCTCACAGTAAAGAACTGGATTAGTGTAAGAAGATTAGCACAGGTATTTCTCTTGTCAAGCATGTACCATTCCTCAGTGTACTTTCTAATATCAGCATAATAACTAATTTATTTTGAAAAATATTCATTTTCAATTCTTCTTGTCCAATATATTACTTCTTTACTGTAGGACATTGCAGGCAGGTATTGTGAAAATGCATATGGCTACACTCTGCATGATAAAAGGAGTTTGAAAAGGAATATATCATGAAATATGCTGTGAAACCTCTCCCTCTGCAGTGGAGAATGAAGAGTTGCTCATGCAATGTCTTCTACCAAAGGACCCTTCAGGCATCACAGGTGTTGAGGCATTTGCAACATGAAATGCCCTGTGAAACTGCACATTGAATTTTCCTTCATTATATGTTGCTTTAGGGACCCTTAAGAAAGAAAATACCTTGTTTCCAATAATTGGATTGAAATTTGAAAGATATCTACAATCTTTCTAGGTAGATGCACAATCTCCAAGGAAAGCTATAATGAAAAATAAATGCTGATGCTAGGGAGACATTTAGCAGTACACAAAACCATTTCCTTATGTTTGCATATACTCTTACTTACAGTTTTGCAGGTGAACCCAAAATTTATTTATAAATAAAATGCATTATTTTTCCCAAAAGGTAAAGCTACTCTGGAGGATGTTGGTGTTTCTAGGAGTGACACTGAAACGACAAGCAACAAAAGAGTCCCAAATATCAGTTAAATTTTATACAAGGTGAACATTATGTTTATGTGTTAAATATTTCATACCTTTACCATTGCTATTAAATATAGTGAATGATGTATTTGTACAGAGGTTTATGCTTTTGATGAAAATAGATATTTTTGTAAGCCAAAGGCTTGTTATTATATTTACAAAGACTGTGCTGTTACCAGTGCTGGAAGGACCTGTCCATGTCAGAGAGTAAGAACCTTTCTTGGAAAATGAAGCTGATGAAAGATGCATAAAACCATGCCTCAAGTGAAATCGAAGATTTGCAGGATCAGAATAATTCAATACTGAGCGCACTAAATATTTTTCACAGTGTATTAAAATCATGCCTAGAAATGAGCTGCTTGAGAGGACACTAGCCGGGCTGTATCACTTTCCATTTAATCAAAGAAAGATGGGACAGAATGTTTGTAAGTGGTTATCAACTCAATAAAAAACCCCCCAGCACCATGTTTCCTACCTTTGACTTACTCTTTCTTCAAATCTGAACTCACTGGGACACAGCAGCACAGTGGCCCTGTGTCAGTTACTCCACAGGAGGAATGGAAATGCTAACATACAATGACAGTTATATTCAAGCCTATTAATAACCTTTGTCAAGCCTGCAGATAATAATGACACCTTTGTCACCATCTGTAGGTCACATTCCAGCCTTTAAAACTGTATATATTTAAATATGTGTATATATATATATATATAGCCAGGTTTGTAGTTTCATGATGTTACAATATTTTTAAAATCCCAGAGAAGAATTCTATATTAAACACTACAAAGTATGTATAGACTTCATAAATTGAAATTTTCATCTTTTTTCAGAAGTAGAGTTCTTCCCTTAGGTGGGCTCAAGAGTTTATGTGCCTTATGGTCAGCGTGAAGAGAATCACTGTCTGTATTTGCAGTTCAACTTGGCACTGAAGTAGCAAATAAACTTTGCTTGTGGCTGCTTTCCAAAGCAAACAGAACTTTCATCTCTACTTGAAACTTTAATTAAAACAATGAATATCACACCTAGTATTTATAAATTCCTACTCTCCTGCACTAAAATGGATTATATAGAAGGATAATCTGGGTAATTAGCTCAAACTGAAACCCAGGTCAGAGGCAGATTTGTGCATACTGCAATGTGTTAGGGTGGAGGGGTGATCAGATTTTTTGCTCCCCTATTCACCTTCTTAGCTCTGCAGTCTCCAGGAAAAGAAACTTGACTCAGCTACAGTTCTCCTGGGAACCCTGCTCTGGCACAGCTCCTTTTCTTCCATTCACAGTGAACCTCCTTTCAGAAGTCATAATCTGCCCTGGAATCTGGTTTTGTATTTGGAGACGGAAAAATACTAGCTCATTCTTGTATTTATTCCACAACATAGGACATACAATTTTTCTGACACTACCAAGTATATTTAATGCCCCAGTAAAGGTATAGGGATCAACTTTCTGAATATTTAACTCTTACATAAAGCTTGGACTCTTCTGCACAGAAAAAGAGCATCGGAAGTTGGATCCTTGTTATTTGACACTGGTAATACACCATTCACTCTTTCAGGCATTCATGGATGGGCTCCAGGTATTTCCCTGACACATAAAAAGAATTTTATTCTATTTGAATACTCATATAGTAACTGGAAGCATTTATCAACACAGGGCCTCACTCAGGGTGATATATTTGGTGAACAGTCTTTCCAAATAATCCTTCATGAGCATGGACTGTACTACTGTACACATAATATACATGTTAGAGCTGTTGCACTCAGCACAGATGTTCCACCAACAGAAGTACTTCAAGCTGAGCACAGTATGCCATTAAAAAAGAAGCCAATTTTATCTACCAATCCACTGAAAACCAGTTTATACATCTGTTGCTGTGAGAAAGTAGTGAAGCTGAAATACATGATATTGTGCTACGACACTGAAATAAAAAGCAAGTCCCAGTTTTGTGGACAAAGAGGGGAAATATTTCAGAGAATGCCAACTGCAATTTCTCAGCTTCTGTTCCTTTAATAAAACAAACCCAGGCATTTCAAGTGCAGGCAAGCATTGATTTGCCTGGGGAGGCAGAATGAGCATATACTCAATTTTATAGCGCGTATGCTCCCTTTCACATGGCAGAGCCATTGCAGCAGGTCTATCCAGAAGCCCTGTCACACTGCAACCACATCAGCCCTGTCAAACCACAGTATCCAGGAAATTAAGGATGGAAAGATGCACGAGGTCTGTTGCTATGTCAGTCCAGGGTATTTCCTTCATTCCTTGTTCAGGTCATTTGGAAGGACAAGAAATGTTCCAAAATCTCACATTTTTTGTCTGGACTGTTCTAATATTTTCATCTATTGCTATCACTTCTCCCCTATTTGTGCAAAAATTACTATTTCTATTCCAGGTATTGCCCACAGTAGCAGAGTCAGCACAAAGTCTTTAATGAGTACATGACTCCAACACTCATGGCAAAATAGTAACTTTTTTGGAATGGTGCATTCCTACTTAAATCTGTGCTACCATTCCTCTGTTGCTGGAAATCATCTGAGAACAACACTGAATTACAGAAGATGTGAGATAGACAGAAGCACAGCCGCACTGATCAGGTTATCACTGGCTTTGTAGCCATGGTGAAACTCAAGATTCATGGAATCAACCACTTTGGAAAAGATCTTTAAGCTCATCCAGTCCAACCCTTACCCCAGCACTGCCAAGGCCACCACTAACCCATGGCACTGAGGGCCTCGTC
>JANHGB010054348.1:0-37109 GCA_026283785.1 Coracopsis vasa
GGCAGCTCCCGGAGCCGGCGGGGCGCGCTGGGGTTGCTCGGGCCCTGCGGGGACCCGTGCGCCGGCCCGCGGTCCTGAGGCGGTTCCCGCACCGGTCCGTTCTGCGCTGCGCAGGGTTTGCCCCAGAGGCTGGTGATACAATGGAAGCCTCACCGTGCGGACAGCCGGAGCTGTACTTTGGGCTTTCTCTGCCTGTTCACCGCTCTTCTCGCTTGCCTAGGTGTGGGCGGACAGGCGCGACACGCGGTGCTTTGCCTCGGTGTCTGTGGTGTGTTACAGAACAGTTTGTGGAGGGGTCTGTCTGGTTTCCGTCAGCTATGTCTGGAAACCCAAAAAGGTGTGAGAGCTCAGACCTGGTAATTGTTTTATCGAAAAACTTGGTGATGGGAACTTCGGGCATCCCGAGGCTCAGAGAGCTGGCACGCGTGAGCGTAACATGTTCTCCTCCCTGTAGGTCAGGGCCTGATTCTGGAGCCTCGTAAGTACAAATCCTAGTTCTGTGTTTCCAGGAACGTTCACATGGGGAAGAGTTGCAGGATTGTGTTCAGGGTTACGACAGGCTGCTGGATTCCAAATGAACTCTGGCTCTCTGCTCAATATAGAAGGACTGACTCCTTATACTGGTTTCCATAGTCACTTTAACACAACCCCAAGTGTGAAGCACGAGCAATATGAATTATTGGAATTTATATAATTAAAAAAGGGGTGGCTGAAATATTATGCAAGACACAGCCTCAGATCTGTGATAAAGGAGAAAACTTAATGTGTCACACTGCTTCTGGGTAAATGCAAAAAAGGGGAGAGAGTTGTGTAGGTGAGAAATACCAGCTCATTGCACTTGTACATAGAGCGTCAGCATGTGGAAAGCTTCCTGAGAGAGCACCACATTGAAATGATTCCCAGTTAAAATCTTGGAAGCTGAATGTAGAGATTCTGTGTATTCCTGCTTCTTGGCTTTATGGGGAGGGAGGGAAGGAGGAGGGAAGAAATTCAGTTTGTCAGTCAGGGGTTTGGTAAAGACGTTGATTTAAAAACTGACCTGAAGTGTCTGTGGTCAAATCGAATCCAAAGAAATGACTGACAGAGAGATTAATCTTTGCAAAGAATGATGCTGGCTGAGGGGCACAAATGTGCTGGGAAGAGCCTTTTGAACAGCCATAGCCATTCTTACAATAGGTGTGCAAGTTGCAAGATCATTCCAGAGGTCTGCTGTTGGTCTGATGTAACCTGGATTATTTATCTGAGGTGGGGGTTTTTCCTGCATTTCTTTCCAAACTTTTCAAAAAGTGAAACTAGTTGCTGGTAGATACAAGAATGTAGTCAAGGAGATAAGCAAGGAGACCTTTATTATTAGCTATCTTCATTAACCAGCTAATTATACTTTAGCTGTGTCACAGGCTTCTCCCAAGGATCAGCTGAAGAGCAGCAGCAGTTTGTGCCTGTAAATGTTTGTGAGCTGTTAGCATGGTCTAAGTGACTTACAATGAGAAGAAACCCTTAAAGTTTATCGTTATACAAACTTATCCTCATGAATATATTCCCATCCCTACTTAGGACTCCAAATTCAGGGTGGAAATGAGCTTCCATAATCATGGCTATACAGAAAGGGAGCATTGAGTAAGATTAGCAACATAAACCTCTGCTGCTTCGTGAGTTTTACCCAGCTGCTCGGTGGCTTCCCAGCTGTTTCTGCACTTGATTACAATTTCCATCACTGTTGTGCTGCAGAGTCTGTCTTGTCCCTATTTGAGTTATGAACCTTGTTCTTAAAAATCCAAGTAACAGAAATTTACAATAGCAAATATAACGGACTTATGTTTATTACAGCGAGTTCTTGGACTCAATTAGTTTGCCTGTTTGTTTTTCTGAGAGGAGTTTTTGGGTTTATATTAGGTTTTGTTACAGTAGAGGGGGTTTTAGTGGGAAGCATGTTGTTATTGCCAGTTTACAGCTGGGAAAACCAAGGCACAGGGAGATGAAGTAATTTGCTCAAAGAAACTGGAAACAGAATAGGCAAAACCCCAAGTACTCCAAGTTGTGATTCACATAAGTGAGCAATAGAAATGAAGTTAAATGAGATTTATGACTACAGAAATTCCCATGCATCTTGTCCTACCTAGCTCTTTCTGAGGTCTTGCCTGGGTTGTGACATTCATCACTGAGATGTCACATCATCAAAGGAAAATTATATAGGGCCAGAAATGTGCGGCTACTGCCAAGAAGAGAGATAGAAACCCCTAGAAGAGCCAGAGGGAGAACATCCCCTGCTTCCATTCGGTTAGCAGCAGGAGTCAGCATACAGTAGGAGCTTTATTCTTAAGAAGCTGATAAATATCCAACAACTTTTCTTGTAGGAAACTTCCATGCTAAAATATTGTCACCTCCAATTCAGCAGCATCTGAACACTTCAAAGCCTGGAGCAGCACTTACTGCTGCATGACTCGCCCTTGAATTGACATACGAGACATCTCAAGCCGTCGTCTTCTGCTTACTGAGCCAAGGGGTTTGTTCCGATGGATTTCTCCTGGACCTGGTAGGTGTGCGTGCTGCTGGATTTCATGGCTTTTCAACTTTCATCTGTTAGTGGGTGAAACATTCCTCTCTCCTTTGTCTGGTGTTAGCCATAGATTGCCAGAGAAACACATTCTTCCTCCAAGTCACCATAGCTCCGTAAGGCAGTGCTTGTGGTATGATTAGTGAGAGGATGCTGGTGCTGCCGAGTATCTTCGCCTAAATTTTGTACCCTGAAACTTGAACCAAGTCACCTGTTGGCATAAGTCAGAAGTGACTTTGCTGGCAGTGAGGATCTAGTACCCTGTTTTCTAGGGCTGAATACCTTTACTCCCACTTCAGATAGGTTCTGTTGTTTATTTTAGTTAGAGTCTTTCAATAGGGGTTTGTTTATTTGTTTTATATGACTGCCTGTCTGCTTACATCCTATTACAGGCAAGAAATGTGCTTCTTGGAAGCCGAAAGGTATTTTGCCATTAATTTATTTTTGGTAGTGCAGAAGATTTTTTACAAAATTAATGCTAGTTTTGACGGTATAAATGTATCTCCTTTCTTCATAAACCTCTGTACAAGACATCTAAGAGATTAATGTTCATTGGGGATGTATCTGAAGCAGAGGGACAAGGACTCTAGGGACAGGAGTAAATATACTTTGACTGGGTGTTAAAGTTTTTTCAGGATAATTATGTTCACTATGACCCCAGTCCAAAGTCTTTTCAAGTTATTGGGAGCTTTCCCTATTTCTGTGACTGTTAGAGTGTTTAGACTTTTGCATAGTCATTAAAATGTATTTGGATGTGAAATACCTTTTATATGGAAAATGGTTATTTTTTTTTCCTCTCTCAAATTTAATAATAAAATGTTGAACTAACTGAATATGGCTATCAAATGTCAAAGATTAGCCCTATTCAATTAGTGAGATCAAAGGAAGGTGACATTTAGGGAGCACATTCTCCCATTGTGCCGAACTTCTGTGACATTTAATGGGTAAGTGATGCAGCAACATAGTGGCACCAGTGAGTCTCACTGCCGTGTAAGACGTTACTGAGAATGCAGAACTTGGGCTCAGGCCCATATGGGGACAGATCAGTGGTGCTCTAGAGCAACCCCATGGCTTTCCCAGGCTCTTTCTGTCTGATCTAAAAAGCACTTAATCGTTCAGTAGAACTTGAAGAACAAAGCAACAGAACCTCAGAGAACAGATCTATTTGCTTTGTCCAATAAGCACTGATCAGATCCTGTTCCTGCCCTTGGAGATACCAGATACTTTCACAGTAAGACACAGAATCATGGAATGGTTGTGGCTGGAAGGATCCTCTGAAGGTCATCTGGTCCATCAGTGTCCCGCTCAAGCAAGGTCACCTAAAGAAATCTGTTCAGGTGGCTTTTGAGTATCTCCGAGGATGGAGACCACAAAAACTCCCTGGTCAACCTGTACCAGTGCTCAGTCACACTCACAGTAAAAAAGTGCTTCCTGATGTTCAAACAGAATCTTCTTGTGTTTTCAGTTAGTGCCCATTGTCTCTTGTGTTGTCAGTGTGTGTGCTTGGTTGCACTGTGCTCAGTGTTGTCATTAGGAGACTACTCTGTCTTGTAGCTGCTGAACCCATTGTGGGATTGAGCCCTGAGGACAGCTGTGTATAGCAAGAAACACTACTGAGCTGAGCACTCTTCTTTAGGGCGGTAGAACAAAAGCTTTGTCAAACCAGATCTGAACTTTCTTTCTGTCAGTAGGGTTCAAGGAAACTCCAATACAAACTCTCTGGCTACAGTGTAGCCTGTTTGTGTGTGTGTTTAAAAATAGAGAAATCCTCTTTCTCAGAAAACACACAGTTATAGGAGGTACTGAGATATAAAACCAAGGGCTCTGCACAATGGATGAATATATCTTAGCAACAAGGGTGGAGTGGTGGGAAAGGAAAAGGAGAATACGAGTATCTGGCAATTAACTTCCTAGTCACAGATGTGAAGGTGATAAAAGTGATAAAAGCATTACTGCATTGCCAGCACTCTTCCTTCTTCTCTGAGCTGCATATCATGCTGCTCATAAGAGCAAAAGCTACACAGCCTGTACCAAAGAGTACAGTGGGAGAGTCCTGTGAGCTACATGCAGAAGGAAAACCTAGTGCTTCCCTGGTGTCCCAGTCTCTGTTGTATGTGGTGGGGTGCACTGAGCACACAGCCATGGTAGCCTTGGCATTGTCAGAGGCTCACTAACCCCCATACCACCACATTCCCAGCAGAAATTATGAGGTCTGTTCATGGCTGCCTGTAGCAGCAGAGAGTCATGGGCTCATCTTTCCCTGATCAGGGGGACTTCAGTTAGGCACTGGGCACAGGGAGCCAAAAGCTGTTTTGCTTCATAATGCAGATGGAATCTAATTGTGCATGCTCTCTGTAGGACTGAAAGTGTGTATACAATGTGGAAACAGGAGGAAGGTGACCTACTGTCACTAAAATGAGTGAGTATGACACTAAATTTCCCTCCATGGAGTATCATGGATGTGGTTTCATGGACTTGAGTAATTTCCCCATGGAAATGGTGAATACCTGAATGTTGGACGCTTTTAAGATTCAGCTGGACAGGGTGCTGGGAAGTCTAGTCTAGGTCATGCTTTGTCAAGAAAAGTTGAACCAGGTGATCCCTGTGGTCCCTTCCAACCTTGTATTCTGTGACTCTATGACTTAAAAGGGACCCATTACTTTTGCTTTCTGCTGGTGTTTGCTGAGTGCAGGGAACTGTTTTAATCTCCATTCCCCCCACATCCATATCTAGTCATGACCATTTGAATTTTTCACTGAGTAGCACTTGGCGTTGAGAAGAGGTTCACTAATAAGTCCTGGGTTTTGCTGGACCAGTTCTTGGCCATGTTCTTGTGAAGTGTATTGAAGCAAATCTGCGTAATGTGTGTGTAAAGGTGTATCTCTAAAGAAACACTGTGAAAAAGTGTGAGCAAGAGCAGAATTTTTATCCAAAATAGCCTTTGAACTTCACCTCCTCATCAGAAGATGTAATGCCATTGAAATCTAAATTGCATCTAGAAATACCAACTTAAGGATGTGACTTAAAATAAGATTAAGCCCACAGCACTTTAAGGTTGGTGTCTGTCTTGGTCTGTGTTCTTTCTAGCACATGCTGATGACTACTGTAAGAATTTATTCAGATCCTCCACAATCAGTAGTGTTACAAGGAAGCTTGTCCATACCCCCTTCTCACCCATTTGTCATGCAACAGTAACACTTGGTTGAACTCATGCTCTTCTCTCCACAGTGCACCATGTGCTCAGCAGTGCCTGCTCTAGCCTAAGAACTGCCAGGGTCAAGACAATCAAGATGACAAACGAACCTATTAAAGAGATTCTGGGCGCTCCAAAGCATCCTGGTACTGTAACCATGGAGAAGTGTAATAACAATGACTGTGTGATAACCACCATCCCTCTTGTCAGTGAGTGCCAGCTGACCGCAGCAACAGGGGGAGCAGAACTCTCCTGTTACCGCTGTACCATTCCCTTTGGGGTGGTTATCCTTATAGCCGGCATCGTGGTTACTGCTGTGGCATACAGCTTTAATTCTCATGGATCGATCATCTCGGTGTTTGGATTAGTCCTTTTGTCATCAGGACTCCTTTTGCTGGCTTCCAGTGCAGTGTGCTGGAAAATCAGGCAGCAAAACAAGAAAGCAAAGAGGCGGGAGAGCCAGACAGCGCTTGTGGCAAATCAGAGAACCTTGTTTGGTTAAAGACAACCAGGGGAAGGCCGGACAGAAGGCAGAACCTTTGTAAGTCAACTTGACTATTTATCAATAGGAGAGATTGCAGGTTTTAATTTAACTTTGGAAATGAACTGAAGTGGAAATGGAATGGATTAAGAAATACTCTTTGAAACTCTGCAAGTGCTCTTAATATTTTTCTTACTGCAGATTTGGTAGTGATTCTTTTGAAGACGGAGGAAAACCCACTTTTCTTGTACAGAAAGCGGCATCATCCTGACTTCCATCATCACAACTGCATTCTCCAACATGCTGATCATGTTGGAAAGGGACTTGTGAAAACTAAGAATAGTTTGAACTGACTTGAAATGCCAGAATCTCCTTAAAATACGCACTGTGACATTTGACCAAGGGAGAAGTTGTAGCATTTGAGGTGACTACAAGCTTATGGCCAGATTGTGACTTAAATTGTAGCTCAAAAAAGAAAAAGCAGTAACAACCAAACACTGCAGATTGCTCAATAAGCTGATTCTTATATTTTATGTAACTTTCGCCTCCCAAAATCTGTGGTACTTTTCCCCCTTTTTTAAACCAACTAATATTAATTTTGTTCTACTATTGAATAAAAATAGGTAGAAATATATAATGATACTGTCTAATCTAAATAACGGGGTATGATTATAGCTTAAAACATGAGACATTTTTTGTTTTGTAAATTAAAATGGTCAGGTTTAGCACTTTGGATTATTTTGCTATAAAAGTAAAAAGTAAATTTCATTAAAATAATATTCAGTGCTGCTAGACCTTTAGCAAATCTGTTCTTGCTATCAAGATATCTTGTATCTTCAACTCTGACTGCTTTATGATTCTATTTTTGTAGAACAGTAACTGTGAACATATGTACTGCTGATCTCCTCCCAAAATCTCTGTAAAGTGTGGATTGTAGTTTGATGGCCCATTCCTCTTGCAGGTTGATTAACAACTCTGTTACTGGAAAACCATAATGTTCAGTTCTGCAGACACATACTGGCATGGTCACTTTTAGACACAACTATAAATAATTACTTGTGGAAGCAAAGCCATCTGTGTAGTAACTGTTTGCTGAATGAGCTTTGGGTTATGGACCTTTAGAAAAGCAGCTGCCAGGCATCCCCTGTGTGTGTCCAAGATGTTTGATTCTGTAACTATCGTGTTCCAGAGGTCTTCCAGCTTTTTTTCAGGTAATGAATAATTGAGGGGCTGGTCCCAAATTGAAGCAAACCAGAATGTTATTTCTTCATCCCTGTCTTGAAGGACAAGTGGTGTGGAGCCAAGTCAGAGAGTTCCACCCCAGGGTGTATGAGGGTGTCAGAAGGCAGAGGGGCTGCATGGAGCCCTCTTTATTTTTCCCCTCTCTGTTTTTTTTGTCCTTAATTTCTCCAGACTCAAAAGGGCTGGATGTGATTTTTAGTTTCCACTGCTACAGCAAGTGAGGCTGATATTAACATGCCCCCTCTTTGCCCTCTGGTGCCTCTGGCATCCACAACATAAGTGGTGAGGCCACTGCAGAGCATACCTGCCAACCA
Source organism: Coracopsis vasa (assembly GCA_026283785.1). Lineage (NCBI taxonomy): Eukaryota > Metazoa > Chordata > Aves > Psittaciformes > Psittacidae > Coracopsis > Coracopsis vasa. The sequence goes on from JANHGB010054348.1 coordinate 7,785, forward strand.
GGGGGTTGCCTTCTGCAGGTCATCCCAGAGGTGTATGCTTCACCTCCTGAAATCACCCAGCATCCTGGCTTAGGTGTGTTTTAAGCTTGTTACATCCATAACCTATCCCTGGATTTGTGAAGTGCACTTCATGTTTTAAATAGAGCAAGCTATATGTATGGGAGGGGATGTTTGGAGTCAGTATTTGCGTTGCCACACTCCGTGGTTACCAGACGCTATAATAAAATCACTTGCATCAGAGGAAAGCTGACAACACATTTTAGCACTTCCATGGCCCTAACTTAATCACGGCAGGAAGCTTTCCTGCTGCTAGGAGAACGTTGCGTCACCAGAACATCTGACACCGGTGTCTAATGTCAATCACTTTGGTTAAGGTCATTAAAAATATTAGGGTGTCCCCTTACGATGTACAGGTTTTGCATGAGTGACAATTCATGGGAAATGCATAGCATGATAAATAATGGAACAGGTGGAACTAAAGTGGTGTCTTTCCTGTTTAAAATGAGAAAAGTGATTGACATCAGCAAAGCTGGATAAGCTAAATAGGGCTATTTATTTCTTCCCCCCCTAGGAACACAATAGTTTTTCTGACTCTTTCTTCCCCCTCCCCATTTCTGTTTTTTCTCAGTGGAATTTTGCAGGCTGCCGAGGAGAGAATTGCAGGGACTGTAGAGATGCAGTGATTTCCACTACACATGTGGAGCAGCTCAGCCCCATCATTCCCAGTCTGTTGTCCTCTGCAGAAGCCTTTCCCATACACGGGTCCTCCCTTCACCATTGCTGTGATAGAGGCGAGCTTGAGTGCGACGTGAGGAAGGGAAACAGAGGTGCAAGGTGAGGCTCTGCTCCAAGTCAAAAGAAAAGGCCAAACTCTGGAACAGAGGCAATGGGTTTTGTGGAGCATTTTTTTCCAGGAAAAGTATATATGAGTCATAGTTGCTCTGATACTGCTAGAGATTTCCCTTATCTCTACTCTGTTTTATATTTGCCCTGAACATACAAGAACACAGCAGAGTGCCTGCACCACCCTCTGCCTTGCTAAGTGTGGGCATCTAGGCATTAAGCAGTATGTAAGCAGTGACAGCCAGCATTTTGTTGACCCTAGGCATGATGCCCTAGCAAGCAAAGTTTCAGCTACTGCATGGTGTCCCAGGGTACCAGCTAGCAGACAGGCTGAGAGGCCTCTAGGTAATACAGGGCTGCCACAGCACAAACTGCTGAGCTCAGCAGCATCAGCTCTATCCCAGTGGTACCACATACATGCACAAGCCTCTCCGTATGAGTCAGTGAGTGAAGTCTGTGCAGGAATTCACTCTTGTTTGCCCTTTACTCAGAGAAGCAAGGTAGTAACTTTATGGGGAAAAATCCCAGCACTTGCTCTTGGCGTCCTGCAGGAGCAAGGCAGAGGTTGTGAACAGTTTAGTCAGAGACCTTATGCTGTTGAAAACGTTTTCACGTTTCATCACTGAATTGCCACAAGGCCTTAGAAACTGGCACAGGCTTCACCACCATGATTTGTGTGCATTGATTTTGGGACAATCTGAAGTAGCATCTTTTCTGAATGACCAATGATGACATCCAACACAAGTCTTACAGTCTATGTTTTCCATTCCCACAAATCTACATATTACAGACTTTTTCATTACTATCCTCACTCCCTGTGCCCCTGCTGCTGGTTCCAACATAGGAACAATACTTTCTTCTTAGCCTTTAAATCCCGAGTTGTTCTGAGGGAGATGTTGCATGAGTAGAGTGTGGCAGGTTTGGCACCTTCATTTTTCCAGAAACTGGTAATTTTGTTAGATCTGAAATGTTTTTTACAAGGGCACATCTGCAATGCTTTTTACAAGGGTCAGCCCCCTCAAACTGGTCAGCTACAAACAGCAAAATTTCAGCTTCAGCTTCTGAACACCATGACTGGATTGATTTGGGGTTTCATGCCTGGATGCTGGGCCAGGCAACCCACTAAGTCTTTGCTACGAAGCCATATGGAACTCCACAACCGTTGTTTGGTGTTTCTCATGGGAACCTGAGAGGCAGAAGTCAGCCTGGAGGATGCAACCCTGTGGAGATCACGATGACTTTCCAGCTCAGAAACACCTTCCCTTCTGATGCGAAAACGCTTTGAATGCGACAAATGGTATTTCAGTTCTGGGAGAGGTTGGGTGGGAGCTGATGCAAATTTTATTGTCACAATTGCTTGTCTCTCCCTTCCTGAAAGCTCTGGCAGCATTGCACAAGCAAAATTGCCCTCACAAGGATAGAAAATTATCTAATAGGGGAATTGCGCTGGTGCACCGGGCAAACGTTACGGTGATCTTAAATAATAATTTCAAACCCTAAGCACAGGAAATTGTGTCTGTAACTACACCCTGTATTGCTATTGTACACAAAGCCAGTTATAGCCCGGCACAGTATTTAAAATAATAATTAGTTTAGGATGACAATGCTCAGTATTTGTTCAAGTCAAAACGCCCAATTTACGATTCCCCAGTCACTAACGTGTCGTGATTTGTACGTGACCGTGGGTCTAATCCCAGAATTTGCCAAAAAAGTAAAAAGAGAGAGAAAGAAAGGGTAGATTCATGGACTTGTGTCAAGAGTTATGTTCCTCTGCCTTGGACACTCGGGAGAGCTCCTGTTACCAAACAACGAATGTACAACATTACTGCAGCTCAACAGAACAGGAACTGGGCTCAGAGTACGGAATGAAGAAAGGCTTGAGAGTCTCATCAGGATCCGGAAGGGTCAGGCCAGGAACAAGCCCTCTGGAATATCCCGTATTCTTGCCTCAGCTTTGCTTATCCGGAGCCAAAGTCCAGGGCTAATGCTCCTTTAATCTGACATGGAGGTTGTTGCATATTATTAGCAGGTTTCACCTGATTCTACAATTGGCTCTGAAATAAGAAGAACAGAACAATACTGGCAGCCATCTTTTTGTATATGTATTTCCAATACCTCTGATGCCTTTAAGCTGTAGGAATTTCTAGCTATATCAGTATAAATCTTTGTCAATTACAAAGGGCTTTGATATGTAAAAGTACATTAACATACCAAGAATTGCACTGTATGATGTGAAACATTATATAAATCCTGGAAAAGTTCTATGTGTAGACTAAATCTTACAGACTAAACCATATGGGAGAACAATGGTCTTAAACTGCAGAATCAACTTGAATTTTTGGCTTTTATTCAGGTTGTTGATGTCACTATTAACATGACAGAGGACCTAATCCTTCCTCTTGTGAGCAGGCAGTTAGAGTCCTATTGTCCTGACTCCTGCACCCAAAAATTTGCATTTGTGGCAAACATGGTATTTTTGAAAAATTCTTATTTTTGTGTTGATTTCTTCACTTCTTCACTTTCTGTGCTTTGCAGACTAAGGGAAAAATATATTAAACTTTAAAAACAGAGGAAAAGAGGAAAGAGAACACAAAGGACAGAACAGCAAATGGACACTGCATAAAGTCATGAAGGAATAGCAGAGCTTTACACAAGTACCTTGTTGAAAGACAGAGATTTATATAAATATGTAAGTCTTGTTTCTGATATGTCCTTGCCTGTATCCTCAGTTTTCTTCCTATAAAATATCTAAAGTCTCCAGGTTAAGATCAGTGTTAGATCTCACCTCATATTTCTTCTCCTTTTCTGTTTCCCAGGAACCAGTTAGCTCAGTGAGAGGCAGGAGTTCAATTTCTTGCATCCTTTGCAATCTGACTGAAATCAAACGGCCATTTGGGATTTGCAGAGGCAGTGCCCCTGTGGTTTTGGAAGTTAGAATGCATTCAGCCACAGTCTACTCTAGAAGAGGTAGGCATTACATAGAGGTAAAGATTTCTGTACTGCAGCAAGAGATGTCAGTGAATCATCTATTAAAAAAAGTCAGTAACACCAGACCAGCCCTTCACCACCTCTTCTCAGCCACGTTCCCTTTCAATCTGAAGGCCCGAGTTTGTGAATAGAGTTAACAGCTTTCCTGGAAAACTGGCCCATGACATTATTTCCTTGTGAACTCCATCCACCTGTCATGTTAGGGCTTGGTGCGACGCCAGCACTGGCAGGAAATAATAGGCAGCAGGATGCTGGTGTGTGTCGATGGCCCTGACCCTCCCATTCCTGAACATGAATAAGCTTCGCGCTCACAAGGCGTCACAGCCACAGGGCCCACAGAAACGCATGGGTGGGATGCAGAGCCACTAAAATAACATCCAGCCGCCCTGAGCTGCAGCAACAGAGCTGCATGGGAAGAGATAGTGTCACATTCTTGCTGCCGGCTGCTCTTTGTTCTCTCCCCTGCATTCTGTCTGTGCTGAGGATAGTACAATGGCTGCTTAATAAAGAAACAAAAGTACAAAGTAGGCCTGTATGTGAATTAGCTGAGATTCCCCAAAAGAACACAAAAGCTTCATTGAACAACTTTCACCACTTCAGGAGGGAAATGCACTGGGTGGGAACAGGAGCTTGAATGGTTGGCAGCTAGCTTTCTCCTGATACTGCACTGTTGTCTCTGGGAAAGGTAGTTCTCTTCAGTATTTAGCAGGACAAGTGTTTGGGAGATTAAATGGTGAGTTAGGGGAGCCCAAATCATCCCTTAAATGAGACTTGGGTTCAGTTTATGACATGGTGCAAACTGAAGTGTGCATTCTCCAAGATCACCTCAGTAGCCTCCTGTCAATCTGGGTAGCTGGTGTCCCAAAATCCTTCATAGGCACTGGGCAGAGTGCGGAAAGGAGGATAGAAATACTTCTTACTCCCACTCACCCCTCTGCCAGACCACATGTGGCAAAATCTGTTTAGGTTCTCATATGGCAATTCTTCTCTGAGGTACTCAGACTATTAATCTGGAATATTAGTCCTCTTGCTCCTCATCTCAAAGCTGTAGAGATAGCTGTGCTCTCCTGAAGGACATCCCATTTTGAAACCCAAAGTCACTAGTCCATTTGTTTTAATATCTTGAGCTGTTCTGGATTGGTTAAAAAAGAGAAAAGATCATATAGACACACACACATATACTCCTTTCATATAGACACACACACATATACTCCTTTGACTAGATGTAGGGACAAATAGCCTGAGATAAGTACACTTTTAGTGTTTGCAGCATAAAAATGCACTCCCCCAAAGGAAGCTTCTTCCCAGGGCTGATGGCTGAAAGCCAGAATAATTGCTGGAAGGGCCAGGCATGTTGGGGCTGGAGCTGGAATGAAAGTTTGTTTGTAAGCCAGTGCTCACCACCTCCCCACTCCCTTTGCAGCTTTATGGGTAAGAAATGTCTGGTTCCACAAGCTAGCTCTGGCTTCATGTGGTGAGATGTCTGTGCCTCTGAATCAAACCATGATCATTTTTCCTCATCTTCTGTGTAATGGAAGAGCTGAAATCCCACTATACTTCACATCATGTAACTCAAGAGCTCCTTAGTTAAGAGTGCTGGAGGCAGATACACTGTTCATGAGAATTGGCTTAGTCTCCTGGAATCAATGGAGTATGTCATGCATGACCATCTGAGTTGCCACTTCTGTTTTGTTTTTATCTAGACAGAAACAAAGAAAATGTCATTCTTTGCCTACCAGCTGATGCTGCTTGAAAGAATGACCTTTGCTATCACCCAGGCAAACAGCTTTTCAGTCCTCACTCTGACTTGTAAAACAAATTTGTAAAGAAACATTCTGATCTCTTAGCCATTTTCGTGGAAGTATTTTTCATAAGAAAATCCAATGACTGGGGCAATCATTGCCTGATCTGGAACAAAACTGGCACAGCTTAGATTTAATGAAATCCACGCTTGAAGCAAACGAGGTTTGAAGATGGTCAAGTTATTGTTAATGTTTCAGCTCTTACAAGATGAGTGATTACGTGCAATAGGACCAACACCTTTTTTGCATTTTTAAAATTAGAAAAAAAACCCCAACAACCAATAAACCAAACTTTTCTTCCCTTGGCAAAGTATTTCAGTACCTGCATCACAGCAGCTGGGACATGGCAGTGCCAGCCGCGCAACTTGTTCCAGATCCCCGGCGCCGCAGGGCTGCCCACACGGCACCCTTTGCGCAGCACCAAGGTGCCGTTGGCCTCCTGTAGGGACGCCAATTTTGGATATTTTTGAGCGCCATCTACTGGAGTTTTATCTGTTTTATCACTGCACACAAACTGTGCTGCGTATGGATTCATAGATACATAATACAGTCAGATAAGAGGGTTGAAGGATTTCAAATTGAGGAGGAGAACGAGAAAATTAAGACTTAAGCACTGCCGTGCTCCCACGACTGATGGGCATCCCTAGAGTGTCACAGCAAGCTCCCATGTTTTCAGGGTTCTGATGTTCCACTATTTCCTAAGGTGAAAGATTTCCAAATGCTGGAGTTACAGCTGGTCTGAAACTCCCAAGGGAGTCTTGGGAGTCCAGTCTTCCACTGGAATATGATGATCTGATTAACTCCAAACTTTTCACAGAAATGTAAGAATTTTGTTGCTTATTCATTTTCCCAGGAAATTGTAATCATGAAACACGTTTCATTTGCAACTGCATTGTTTTAAAAAACATCAAAAAGAGATGACACAGAACATCTTCATCTGCTGAAATGAGATATAATATGCATATGTGAAAGCTGTAGACCTTAATCCATGCATAGATAAAATCTGGAAACTGAGATTTGTGTCCTGATTTGGGAAGGTAATAAAATGAGAACAGTCCTGGAACTTTTCATGGATTGAATTTCCAGACTGCACAGAGCTCCCATCCCTAAATTTTTATTTCTCTATTCCATGTTGTTTTGAGAGAAAAGAGCCTGACTTGGGCAATTCTTTCTCTGTGTTTCTCTCCATGCACACACTGCTGATACCTTGCTAAAGCCTAGTTCTGACGACGTCCTCAGTCCAGCAAAGCAGACTGTTGGCAGTTCCAGTTTCCTGTAGCACAGGCAAACCTTTTGTACTTTTTCCCTTTGGGCAATTTTCGTTTTCCCAGTGTTAGAAGTGTGCGAGGTCTTTCCAGCAGGGAAATGCACGTTGCAGGCAGTGAGGCCAAGTGTACAAAGAGAAAGGAGCCTCAGTACAAGTTACGACACCGACATCTGGCATATAGATTTGACGTCTCTGTCGCCTCCTTTGCTGGACAATGCTCTTGTCCCCAGAGTGAAGGCTTTGTTAAACGCTGGAACTCTGCAAATGTGACTGGCATCACTCTGCAGAGTGCTATGAGAGAGTTCTCATCTGCACAGATCATCTGAAAGAAGGAAAATCTCAGGTCTCCCTAGCTTCACACCCTGAATATCAGGTATTTGGGAAGGCAGCTCCTGCTGCAGAAACCTGTAGTCTGAACACCAGACAGCAGACATGAAGTTGTATTGAAAAATGGTTTGGAGCAAAGGAGAGAAGCAGTAGTTGCCAGTTTTTACCAGGAGTTGGAGGGCTGTTCAAGCTTGAGCACTGTTAGCTCCTGATGTTGACACACCATCTGCAGAGGAAAACTTCTATTTCCATCTCATTCAGCCACTCATTTTAGCTCCTTTGGGACAGGCTAGCTGTGCAGAGGGATCATTTAATCACAGACAAGTCTGAGAATGAGCCATGTGAAGGATAACCTGCAAAGTCACTCTTCACTTTCTTTCCAGCTTAAAACTGGTAGTAGGAGGGTTATTCTGTGGGTATGACTGTGTTCATGTAGGTGCGTAGGGCACGGCGCAGCAGTGAGCAGGTATCGCCAGTAGTCCAGCAGTTCCAGCAGACCAGCAAGGTGTTCAGAAAGCCAATCACTCAAAAGCCCCTGGAGAACAAGTATTACAGGCAGGAGAGGAGAAGAAATCCACATTTCCAGTAGAGAGAGGTGTTGTGTGCCAGGCATTGATGGGGTGAGGTGGGCAGAGCTGTTCCGCGTCTCCTGCACATCACAGGCAGAAGGAGAAACAGTGTAAATTGTATTAAATGGTCTGATTAGATTTTTGTGTTTCCAGCAAAATTTAAATCCACCTTGAACCAAAGTTTTCCCTTGGGCTAGTGCAGCAGTTCAGCTGAACATAAAAGATGCTATTGAAGCAATTTTTGGCATGGAAGAGATTAAGTACCGTGAAGTCAGAGCTAAAAGCTTGCAGTTCAGCAACACACATAGCATGAAATTACATTCCTGAACATGTGAATTATGTCATGGTCAGAATTCATGGCCATCTGATGACTGCCTTGGGAAGTTTTATATTAAAGTCCTGTCAAGCATTACAAGTGTCCTAAAGTGATGATGGAATGACTGATTAGAGAGGGGCTTGTAGCATGGCTGGCAGCTGCTAATGAATGGCCTGCAGAGAAATGAACTGCAGAGAAAGGGTCCTAATGGAGAAAGAATGGAGTCTACAACTTTATGTGATTTTAGAGGATTTTTGAGTCTGTTTGTAAATGAATGTGTACATCCACAAAGTAGCCTCTTATGAGGTCAATGAGCATGCCTAGCTGCTTGAAAGGGAGAAAATAAAAAGCTGTGTTGTTTTTTGAGTGGAGACCTTGATAGCAGGTCCTAAAAGAGAACTCAGCTCCTGTCTCCATCTTCTCTAAACTTACTCTTTCTTGCAGAGAAAAGGAAGAAAAGTCTTTACTTTTTAATAGGATCTTTTTAAATACTGGCAGGTTTCCCCTCTTCTTATTTGATACATGAAGCATAAATAGGGGACTTTCTCATGCATAGGCTGTGTTTTTATAACTCAGTCTTATCATATGATGTTGGGACATTTTGACAGTGTTTGCCAAATACAAGCTTGTGGCTCAAATTTCTGGATATGTTTAAACATTTCCTAGATGGGCTCATTAGCTGCACTTCCCATTACACACTTGTTCCTAATGGATGAAATTAGTTCTGATTTGATTTTCTCAGACATTATTTGGTTGTGATTTTGTTGGTTTTAACATCTCGTCAGTTAAACAGCATATTGGCTGTGTGTATATAAGCAATCATCCTGTTATGCTTTATTTTTCTCTTCATTAAAGTAGATGATCTAAAAATATTAATTCTCAAGTTTAGAAATGTACCCTAAGCAGCACACCTATTAAAATATACAATATTAAGAAACTCCAGCACTTCCTTTATTCTGAATCCACCAGATGATATCTTCATCTCACTGGTGGTAATAACACAACTTTCAGATCTCCATAAAACCAAGATCATACCCACAGACGTCTCTCTGTTGACAACTACTTTTTCATTATAAAAGGAGTTTCATCTTCATGACAGTTTTATGGCACTGAGGGAAGAAATTTGTACCATTCTCTAAATCAAAACAGAAAACAATTTCTTTCAACCAAATTTGTGGAACTTTTTAGTGTAGATGCCTCTGTCAGATACCTGCACCACAGAATCTGTCATTGGATCTTTCCACTCTTTCTATGGGTTTTATTCAAAGTGGATAAAGAAAGAAGGTTCATTTTCTGCAAGCATGAAACTGCACTAGAATGTATTAAACCAACATCAGGGAATTCAGTTTCAGGGTTTTTTTTCTCATAGTGAAAGTCATTTGGTTTGGGGCCATCAGTTAAGCAACCCAAAACCCCAGCAGAGCCACAGTGTAATTGCAATCTAATCACACTGCAGTGAAACTGCAAAATAATCTCAGTTGTCATTGCTACACAAAAGGTTGCTGTTAGCTGTCAGTCTCTTTATCACCAACAGGAAAGTCAACTTCCATACTGTTTACAAGCCTTGCTTAAGGAACACTGGGCCTAAATCCTAAACAAACTTCCTCTGCCATAATTGCTAACATAATAGCACAACGTGGAGACTTTGTCACTAGAGATCCATTATTCTTTAAATTGCTATATCACAAAGCCAGCTCACTCTTTGACACTCATTTTGTATGTTCAGATGCCAGAGGTTCTTGGTAGGATCACAATGAGCTGAGAAAGCAGCCTGCCCAAAGACTAGTGTTATTTGAAGGCATCCAAACGACAGCAATTACACTCAATATCAAATCCCCTTATTCCCTGGTCTATGTATTTTATTTGGAAGCCATTGAGTACATTTATTCAGATCATATAAAGTCACTGTGACGACTGCACTTTGGGATGACTTTCTGCTATTGTTGCAAATTCAGCAAAGAATACAGAGATGCTCAAGGTTAAACAAGGGTGCTACTGCTCTGCTGAACCAAGCCTAATCTAACACATGTAACTCCTGAACCAAACACTGTTTGAGTTCTTGTACCTCTGCCCTTCAGTGCTAGTTCAACTGGTCAAGTAGAAGGGTTAAATAAGGTGTTTTTCAAACCACACATCATCATGGTGTGTACAGTGGTTTGTATCATGGTTTGTACAGTGAAGGTTTCACAACTCATGGTCGCTATGATCTAGGCCAGGGAAGGAATTTGCATGCAGTGGGAATGTTTTTTCTAAGTTAAAACAATACACAGTCTTTTTCCATGTCTTTCAAGGAAGGTTTGGAGGACAGCCACATACATTTTGAAATCTCTGGAGCAGAAATAGGCCACCAAAACAGATTTTGCAAGATGGGTATTTTACAATAAAGGGAGGGAATGGATCTCTTGTTCATTTTGGATCCTAAAAGTAATATTTCATTGCTCTCTTTCCAAAACAAAAGTACAGCAAACAAATTGCAATAAGTTCCGTATTAGGGAACATTCCAGTAACATCACACCTTACGCTTTAGCTTTTGCAATAGATTTTCCTTTAGTTCTTGAGAGCAGGGTTCTGACTTCTGCTGGGTTAACAGCATGTTCTCCAGTGTAATGATTCTGGAGGCGATAAGGGAACTGGAAAACGGAACCTGGATACAAGATACAGCATGCTCAATACCTCAGGCAGACTGCTTTCTATTTTGCATTGTCAGTCTTAGAGTTCATGTTTAAAACTAAGGAAACAACGCTCAGAACACCCACTTTGCCCAGCATAAAGGTCCTTCTACCTTTCTCCATGAAACAAAACCTCTTGGGCTTTTATATACATGCCTGTGTGTGAAAGTGTATGTGTGTGTATATCTATGTTTATATAAAACCCAACCTTTAATGTTCTCCCTTCAAGAAATGATATAATATTTAAAAGTACTTTTGTAACCAGAAGCATCACTTTCTTTGTGCTTTAGCAACTGATTAACTGAATTATTTACAGCTGCCAGTGATCTCAATTGGTTTCTAATGCACCAGAAGGCATTATAAATGTGATTGCAAGTCAGCCTGAATTCCTGCTAAGCTGAAGGCTCTTACTGATCCCAATAGGATATGCAGGTTTGTAAGGCTGTGATACCTGTGAGTTCCTTCTGTAATTGTTTGATATACTGAAAAAATAAGAGTTTAATTACAAATCAAGAAATTACCATTTTTGGTGGTATTTATTGAGCCTCTTTGTGCAGTTTGAGAGGTATTGTTAGTTCTGTTATCTGCTGAAGCAGAAGTAAGCTGATTAGAAAATGTATATTCCCCATAATGTGATGCTTTATAAAGATAAGCATACAGGGTAGTTAGTTTTGATGCTAAGTAAGTTTCCCTGCGGGATCCCTTAGTTGCATAGCAGGATTTAGTTTTACTGTATGAGTATCAGAATGCCCAAATTCTGGCTTTTACTGGGATTAGTGCCTATAATGCAGCATGCTTTTAGCTGATTGAGCCAATATGATGCTTCTGCGATCACCAAATTATTGTGTATCTTTAAAGTGTTCTGGCAAGATTACATGCTCCATGGCAGTATACCTATACGTGGGAAAGAGAAATGTAACCAGTTCCCCTGCTGACCTTTATCTTATTGTGTCTATTTAAAACAGGAAGAGCATACCCATTGGCCCAGTTAATACCTTAAATAACTAAAAGACACCCTGCTATTCCCAATTCCTGACTACTTCCTTGCTTACTTCCCTCCCAGCTAGCTGCAGCTTGCATATGTATTTATATATGTATGCAAATTTTCAATTCCAGACAGGTCTTACCCAAGGAAACAAAACAACCTGGATAACTCTCCTACAAGCACTGCAGAGTTAGGCCTGTGGAAGGGCTGAACCATCTTATGGCAACCCCATAATGTTCCCTGAGCTGCTGTCTAAGGTGGGTGATTGCTAGAGGGTCTGTATTTGCGGCATCCCAGCTGACTCAGATGCTGCTTCCCTCTGGAAAGCTGAGTGCTCCAGAACCCATCAGGTGGGTGCCCTTGTTTACTGCCCCCAAGGGCAATCTCAATGCTCTGGGCTGACCTGGCTGCAGTGGTTCTGGTTTTCCTCAGCTGTTGTGCTAGTCCAGTTATCTTGAATTTAGTCCCTTACTGTGTAGGCTAAAGAGAAATGTTCCGCTTTACATAAAATACTTTGTGGTTGATGGGGTGGAACAGAATGATGAGGGAGGTATAAGCCCACACAAGTGAGCAAACTGTGTAAGGCACCCTCTCAGGTAAGAAGAAACCTGGAAGTTAGTGTGGGCCAGCACTGCTGTGATCAGACCATTACCTAGTGCTGCAATGGGAGCCTCCACCAAGGCTTCTGAGGTCAGGCACTCAACTTTTAAGCAGTTATGGAGAAATGTGTCTGAGGCTTATCACCCAGGCTCTCTTAGATGCTTTTGTTTATCTTTTGGTAAGAAATATGAGTTGTTTATCTTGCTGAGTTGTTTATCTTTTGGTAAGAATCTTAGTCTCTTGCTGCCTTTCATTTTAAGTTAGATAGAAAATGTGTTTAATGTATGATTGTTTTTAAATGTATGTGTAATCACTTTTGCATCTTTCTATCCTAACATGCAGAACTTTAACTTTTTTAATAAGACTGGATTTACATTAGTCTTGAGCGGTGTTCTTGGTGTAAGGAAACTGGAGAGCAAATGCACTTAGTGGAGATCTTGAGGGAAAACACTGATGTTCTAGGTCTGTCTGTTTGGAGTGAAGATGTTGATGCCTTATTACTTAGACCTAGATTCCTCCCACTTTAAAGGTACTTTAAAATGCATATAAGGCCTTTAGGGAATTAAAAAAGCAAAAAAGTTTTTTCTAAAGCCCCTTAGGAACCTGGTACCATTTTGAGCATCTGGATCTTCAGGCACTTCTCTGAAATCTGCAATTTGCCTTTAGCCTGAGTGATCTGGACAAGGTAGAAAATGGGCTGAGTCTGGAAGAGCTGAACATCCTGGTGTATGTCTGGAGTTTGCTCCAAAATGCTGAGGTAAAATGCTCTTTTATCAGTTCCTGGAACAGTAGAGAGTAAGTACGGTCACCTGGGCCTGCAGGAACTGAACTGATAGAAGCCATGCGCCAATGGATCTGAGAGTCGCTTGCACAACTTCTCAAATCAGAAAAGCTGGGGCAGATCCTGACTGCAGGGTCTTGGAGCAGCATCTGCTGTGTTTCGTTAGCTACATTTGATGCATGTCCATTTGGCGCTTATGGAGATCCAGCTGTTTTCCAGCGGTGAGCAGCTGACTGGTGCGACAGAATGGCAGATACGCTCCAGCAGTACGTGCAGATGGTTGTTATTTCAAATGGAAATGTTTGGTTTTTATTTGTTAAGTATGTTCCCAAGCAGATAAAAGGACAGCTCTGTGTTGTTTGTAGTGGGGCTTGAGCACTGTTTACTAATGAAGGGAAGGCTGAGAAAGGACTTGGTTATCATGCAAAGCAGGGCAGGAGGAACTGAAGTTAGCTTTTGCCTTGGCTGATGTTTGTGGAAACTGTGCTGTGACTCAGCGGGCTGGCGTAGCTGAGTTCATCTGCCTGAATGTGTGGGGAGCAATGTTGCTTCCTCTGAATGGGCTGCACCTGTGAGGAATGGCTGGGGATGAAGATGCCCTAATGAAAAGGGAAGTTCCTTCCTGGTGAACAAGATGAACCCCAGCCCTTCATCTTGCCATGTCACTGCAGCCTGACATGTCCTCTGATTACCCCCTTGCAAGAGTTGTCAACCATCACTTTAACAGGAGGCTGCGGAGATGTTGGCTGTTGGCAACCCCTGAGCTCTCTGAGCTGCTGGTTCACATGGCCCAGGGTCCAAGGGTGTGTTCTGACATGTCCCATGCAGGCTGGACCTCTCCCGAAGGTGGTAGCCAACAATCCTTGTGGTTTGACAGACAGACATGTGGTGGAACTGTCATTATGAAACATGTAGTTTTGGGAAAGGAACTTACTTGCAAGACTGACTATTTTGGAGTGAGTCAGTAGATCCACATCAGCACAGATGCGAGGCAAGTGGGAGGAAGAATCCTTTCAGTCTTGTGTAAAATCTCAGCAAAACTTGTATTATAAATACCAGAAGCTTGGAAAGGCATTTACGGAGATAGTGTTGTAAAGGAGGCAGCAAAAAGAAGTAATTGTAGAGTTAAAAAGCATTTACCACCTTTATTACATGGAGGAAATATGGCATGGGATGAAAGGAAGAGCTTTATTTGCTGTTGAAGATGTTAGATTCCCTGTGGTAGACAACATCCAAAAATATGAAGTCACTTCCAAAAAACACAGCTGCTCTGAGAGCTATGATTTCCATATGACTGGCTTGGATGAGAACATCTTGGTGGCAGTCTCAGGACAGGAATGTCGTCATGAACACTGCTGAACTTAGAGACAACTGGGTTGTTTTTCTGGTAGTACTCAGTGACACTATTGTAATGCTAGTCTTCTGGAAAAAAGATATTCCCTGGAATTAGCATGTTACAAGCTTGTTTAATGAATGTTCTGCCCCAAAGACATGAGATTAAGCAGGCTGTTCTGTTGCTCTACAACTTTTATAGATTTGATTTCTCTTTAAAGGTGTATTCCAGCTTAGGCTGTTGGCAAATTAAAGGAATTACTGGATGCAATCCTGGGAATGATGAAGGGGTGTGATACTCTCCCAAGAGACCATTGCTGTAGGAGTAGAATTCTGAGTACTTCATTGCTACTGAAAGTCATTAGGACTTGGCATTGACTTCACCTTCCCCAGTGTGTTTTTGTAGCTGCACAGTGGAACCTCTCTCTGAGGTAGAAGGCAGTATCCTCTTGCACTTGCATGCTCAATTCTGTAACCATAACATTTACGTTTTCTGTCATTTGAAACAGACCTGGTATGTAGGTCTCATTGTAGGCAAAAGGTGAATTTTTACCCCTTCACTCTTGCTGTTAAAGAGAAATACAATTTTTTAGACACTTGTGTTAAAACAAATTTGTCAGCCACTGCTCTGAAAGATTGATCGATGACTGAGAGAACTGAGCCCAGCTGCCTGTGAGGTCTGGGCTGTGCAAACCCCAAAAGAGCCTAAACACACTCGGCGTGGGGGAGAGGAGCCTTGGCTGCTGTGCAATCACTTATGTCAGCAGGCACAGGATATTCCAGCACTGGGCAAATAAATACACCAAAAATGAGTGACCTACTGAGAGAAAGTGACAGCCTTGGGAATGGAGGTGGTGAACCTCTTTGAATGTAATGTACACTGGAGCAGTTGAGGGAGGAGGACTGGGGTGGGCTCTCTGGTTTCAGTAACGTGTTGGGTCCTGAAGTGTTTGAAGGGAAAACAATGACCACTGTGTTCTTGCAGAGATGTAGTCAGCCAGATAGAGAATGGTTTCTTAAACTGCTGACAAGTCTGTATAAACAAAGCTTGCATGGATTGACCTGAAGCTTACAAGAGCTCATTGACTTTAATTATGGTTCAGCAGAAGTAAAACTTGAGCTAGAGGTACTTGAAAGGTGGAAAGCCCAATGTGCCCAGCCTGGGTGGGTATTTGGATCCTGTGGGTGTTACTAAGCAGTTTTTCCCTGCATGCAGTTTCCATGAGCCCACAACTGGTTTGTTTGGATATCTGGATATCTGTCTGGGCATCTGGCACTGGGTAGTGGTATTTTCTGTAAATTACAAAATTGTGTCATCCAACCACTGAAGGGATGATTGTGATAACTTCTCTTCCAAAGACAATGCTACAGAAAAGGCATTTCAGAGGCAATGTGGGATGCTTTTCGATTTCACAATTTACATACCAAATACACATGTCTTAAATGTTCCAGGTGTAGATCACAGCCAGAGATAGCAATTGGAAACCCTCTTCCAGTGTACTGTGCTACCTTCCTGATCATATTTTATTTCTCTCCATCTTCCCTTGTCCACATCCAGTGTTTGGTAGCAAGGCCTCCAGATTGCTGGGTTTATATCAATGTTCAGATTTTTCCCTTCATGCAAACAATGGGAAAGGTGAGCAAAAGCCCATCCAGGACTTTCTTGGGACTTTCCTACAGGCCTCCATGGACTTTGGAGCGAGCTTATAGGTGAACAAACCGTTTCAATTAGAAAGGTTATGTTACAAATGTAATCCGTGCGGAGCAAGAAACAGCCTGCTGCACAAATCCCGGAGCAGCTCCCTTCTATTTCTTGCCTCCTCTTCAAACTGCTACAGAACTTTCCAGCATGTGATTAGTTTCTCGTGGAGAACAGCTTGTATCTTAATTTTTTTACTCCTTATTTTCAAACCAACACCCTCTGATTTGCCTCATCAGGTCTAGAAATCGTCATGATTCAACAAAGATGTGGATGTGGGCTCGCTGGGCGCTTGTTCTCCGCAGACAGTGTGCTGCGTGTTCAGTAGCATGCCTTGGCTCACAGACTTTCCCAGCAGGAAGCTTATAATGAAAGGGTTATTGAGCAAGAAACAGAAAGATTTAAACTAAAGTCACTCCCAACTGAACAGCTGGCTTTGTTTTTAATTTGTGCTATCAAGAAGGGATGGGGGTAGGGAGGAGGAAGTTTTCCCTCCTTCATGTACAGGACATCCATGACCTTCAGGTGCTTAATCACAGCATTTTACTGCTCGCTTCTAACACTGCCCCATCTGTAAGATCTCTGTTCTGACAAGTAGTGAAGTACTTTAAAATTGTGATTAGTTATAACTTTAATTGCCACCCCCTCCCCAAAAGAAGCTGACCACAGCCAAAGATGAGAGAATACATGACTGGCCCTGGGAAATGCTGAATACTGGAGCTCAGTGTTGGAGACAGAGCTGGCTCCCAGGACACTGTGCTCCTTGCTTGCTTTCCTGATGAGCGTATATTTTTCTGGAGGCAGAATGTGTGTGTCAGGATAGAGGGGAAGGGTGGAAATCTGGGGATAGAGTTGTACTTGCCAGCTCTCACCATGAATTAATTGCATTTGGCTTGCCCAGCAAGTATTCATTGCCTTGAGAGAACACAAACAGAATTTTGCAAGACTGAGCTATCCCAGCTCCAGCTGTGATGCTTCCTACCCCAAGCACTCCAGCAAAAAAACCTCTGCTCTACCATTCACTGTTTTTGAAAGCACTTTATGAAAGCACTAATGATTTTGCACTTGATAGATGCCTGTTGCCACAGTATCCATCCCTTCTGTCTGCAGTGTGTCCGGTACTGGTGGGTTAACTCCTTCCCCTCCAGATGTGGCTGCGTTTCACACAAGATCTGCAAACAGCATAAAGTCAATTTAAAAACACCCCAGGTGTGGAGCTGTTCAACATGAAAGTCACTGTGCTGTTAGGCACATCATTAATGTGGCATCTCTTATCTGCTGCACCTCTCGCATTCAAAGCATTGCCATGAATTCCTGCTGTGCAGAAAGGTCAGTACTTCCCCAGCAAATACATTCCCACTGCTTGCGGGTCTGGAAGTGGCTGCACAAAGGGTCAGAATCTGCAGCAGTCTATGAGTTACTGCCCAAAGCAGCTGCTTGCTCTCCTCAGGGTGGGATGGGGATCCTGCCCCTTGCAGGTGATGACAGTTCAGACAGAGAAAACAAAGTAAATTATTTACATCTTGTATTAAAGCTACTTCTCCTGGGTGATAACACAGTGATAAGTGTGTGTTCTTCTCTCTTTACCCTGTAATATAAGCAACTTCAGAAGGAAAAACTAAAAATCTTACCAAAAACCCAACAGAGGGGTTTCCATGGTAGAAAAGGGAGAGGGAACTGTTTAGACTTCAGGCTAATAGAAATCCTTGGGTTATTAAATAACAGAAGCTGTTGCTCTTCTCTGGGGGTCCTCTGTACCTGTGAATTACTCCAAGCTCAAAGATTCCCCTGCTACTGCACTTGCTTTGCTGCCCCTTGCCTGGCTCACCTTGGGGAGGGGTCTCATTTCAGCAGCTCAGCATGAAACAGTCACCTTGGTCCTCCTTGTAGCAATGTGGCTTTCTGCAAATGTAGTTTGAATGGGCATCTTCTCCCAGGGAGCAAGTACTCCCTTGCGTCTCTTGTTCCCTCTTTTCATATGAATGGTGTTAAAGATGCATCTTCTCTGTTCAGAAAGATTTTCCTTCTTTCTCTCAGAACAACTGCATGCTTGGCTTGTAGTGCTTGGTCTTCAAATGTTTAATGCACAAGGCAATGAATTTCCAATGGGATGCAACATTCGTTCAGTTCTTTGCACCTGGAAAAGTTGGAAGACAATTGAAAATCAAACCTAATTAGTATCCACACTCCCAGCTGTGCCACCCATATGTGGTATGAGGTGATTCATTGGCAGCTCCTGTGTCCCTGAGGATGCCTTCCACAGCTTCCTTGGAAACAAAACAAACCAGGGACCAAAACCACAATTGGAGGCAGAACTGCTTCTATCTGCAGCAAACCTGGGCCAAATGGGCTCCAGGAGCTTGGAAGCTTTGTAGGTGAATGGTGAAGCAGCAGAGGTGCCCTCTCCTCATCCAAAGCAGAGCTTACAAATAGGCTATACATTCAGCTGGGAGATGTGAGTGATATTAAGCCTACTGCTGTTCATGATTACTGGTGCTCAGGCAGTGGGGGAACAGTTAAGGCCATGCTGTGTGTGCAACTCCTAATTCTGGTACCTGCAGGAAATCTGTGCTGCTGTCATGCTTTAACCGGTGATGTGGATGATCTCTGATATCTGGGTTGGAGGGTAGATGATATATACTCTTGTCTCTTGAGGTATGACAGTCTCATGGGGCAGGTATGTACCCTCCTAATGTCTATGCTCATGGCCAGAGTCTTGAGCCCTCTTGCTTGCCTCCCTCAGCCTCTCCAGAGCCCAGCCTGCTTCTATATAATAAATAAATCTGTTTTCTTTTGCCTTGAAAGGAAAAGGGCTGAGGGCTTCCTAAAACCAATTGGGTAAATTGTTTATTGTGCAAATTTCAATACGGGTTTTAAAAAGGAAGTGGTCTGTAAGCCCTGATAAACATTGTGTGATAGATAGCAGTAGGAAAGGGTTGCGGTTCCATCTGAATGTATACACAGACCTGGGTCTCTCATGAGTACGTGAGAACAATTAATTGTATATCATGTACTGCAAGGCTGGCTCCTGGCTGTGGACCCCCATCTCCCAAAGCTGGTGGCCATTTGGGATGGGGTCCTGGGTTGGAAAGGCCTGTCTCTGACCTGGGCAGCAAGGACATGATTAAGTGATACAGTTAGTGATGCTGATTGCTCCTTAACAGTGTGAAAAGAGGGTGAGCACTGAATGGGGCATAAATACAGACAAACATCGAGCCCCAGTCTGAGCTGGGTCTTGTGTGCATTTCCTGCTCTATTGCCTGTAGCAGGCTGTCTCTTCACAGAGCTCTGACAGATTGGGAATCTTGGCTCACAGTTTACAAATCCTGAAGACATTTTTGGTTTTTGCCTGGCCAAGGACTATTTACATAATAGTGTGTTTGAAGATTTGGGTTCCAAATAAAGACATGGTTTTAGCTCTAAACACACATTATCTTTCTTCAGAGCATTAAAAACTCGCACAAAGTATATTTCTAACTCTATTAGCTTGAGTTAGTGTGTGTTTAGAGACTTAAAAATCAGTGGAGGAAAGATGGCTTGAGTGAAGTTACAGCAGCAGAAGTTCAGTATTAAAATTAAGTATAAAATGAATGTTACCTACAACAGATTACGTATTTTTTTGTGCATTGCCAGAGCAGAATCACATTGGAATATATATGAGAACCTCATAGGATGTTGATTTGTATTGGCTCTGAAGTTCTTTATGTAATAGTTTCACTGTTATATTGAAAACTATACATCATCTGCAGCATAGCTCTTTTCCCAGTGCTGCTGAGAAATCCCTGGAAACTGGTCAAGTTCTCTTGACAGATGAAGAGAGAATATTTGGTGTGATAAGATCGTGCTGGGATAGCTTAAATAATGAAGTGCCTGCTCCTGTGAACCCATGTTAAAGAGCTGCCCTTCATCCTGTGCGCAGCTCCACTCATCCTAGTGAAACAGTGTGGACAGTGTAAGTAGCGCTGTGCAGACTCGGCACCAGTTAGAGAAGGATGAAGGTGTGTCTGATGCAGCTGCAGAGGGTCATGGTGTGGATCACAATGAGGTCATAGGAAGCTCTGTAGTTTTTCTTGGTCCAGATGAGAGAAGTATTTGTTTAGGAGTGTCCTTCCCAGAGCTGGGTAGCTGCAGAGTCAAAACACTTCACTTGCATTTCAGAGGTAGAGCTACAATTCTCCAGGGTAGGGGTGGGAGTGTTGCAATCAAGGCTCCTGCCCTCAGCATGATAGGAGAGGTGGAGGGGAAATGATTTTCCAGGTCACTCCTAGGAGCTCTGTATTTTCATGTTAAAAAAGTGGGATTGATGGATCACACTGTCAAAGTGTTGGCTGGAATAGAAACTATCACTTTGCAGACAGGAGGTACTGGATGGCTGCACTAGCTCCTTTGGGGTATGAGTTTTTCTGCTTTCATAATTCAGAGTATTCTAAGGATGCATTTGTGCATCAAGATGCTTCAGTGCAGCTCCACAAAAGCAGTTGTGATTCAGAGACAGGGCAGCCCAGCCAATACAGTGTGCAAATGTAGGTGTGAACATCCTCTTGTTCAAGGAGTTCAGGGGTCAGTTGGAAGAACTGGGGAGGAGGTTTTGCTATCACTAGTGTACTGGATTAAAACCAGGACCAAGAGACTGAACAAATTGGGAAGCAAAGGATATTATGGCAAAGCAGAGGGTTCCATGTGACCTGCATCCCAGTGGAGCAACATGGCCATGAAGCAGCAGGATAAGAGCGATGAAGCACTGCCATCTCACGCCCCATTCGCTGAGCGCTGGCAGGATTACATCCTAACCCCAAAGGATGACTGCAAGTCCTGGACAACTGTTTGTTGTGGGGTTGCTACTGGAGTCTGTGGTATAAGGGAGTTTCTCAGGCATGTTGGTGAGTCATCTGATACAGGAGGAGTCTGAGACAGGAGCTACACGTTGCCCCCTGGCCCAGCAGCCGATCCTGGATGGTGGCTGCTATTTAAATCGGCAGCAGAAGTGTCAATGTATCTGTGACATTTTTCGAAGATGGCTGAGGAGAGCAGGAGCTGACAAATGGTTCTTCCACTTCTTCAGGCTAATTTTGGATGAGCTGCATTTACAAACAGGTGCTGACATGTCCACAGGTCCCCAAATTCCTCAGTGTGTCTCTGGGGTTTCCAACACCCAAACCTGTGGAGAGCAGTGAGCTCAGGTGCATCAGTGTTCCATCCTTTGCAGTGTGTGCAGGCATGTTGCACGTCATCAGGCCTGGGTTTAAATGCCTCCTTGGTTGATCTCTTAGAAGGAAGCTAAGCACTTCCCCCCCAGTTGCTCTCTTCTGCCCATGTCGTTGGTGTAAACTGTGGGTTTTATCAGATCTGGCGTTGTGCTTTATGTAAAGGTGCCAAATATACCCTGGAGCTGGAGCCAGCAGGGAATTGTGCTGGTTGCAGATCACAGCAGAGCCTGCAATGACAGAAATGACCATTCTGGGCCCTGCTGTGTCTACTAGTGGGAAGATGGATGTGGTGAAATGGCTTTTATCGTCATGAGGCATGTCCAGGAGGAAGGAATCTTCTCATACAGACTCAGAGTCTGTATGAAATGAGGACTTATTGGTCCTCATCAAGTGTTTACTGCCAGGAACAGGGGAGCCAGCACCCACTGAGGGGTGGGATGCCTCAGCAGATGAGGACTGCTTCAGCTCTGCACCAGGGTGCTGAGGCTTTGCCCCAGGATGGAGTAAAGTGCTGCTAAGGAGCATCCAACTGCTCATTCAGACCTCCCCTGCTGCTGAGGTGCGTGTGGAAGATGCCATTTCTGAGAGCATGTTTATCTCTGAGGCATTTCCAAAGAAAACACTCAGTTTCCCCAGCTTTGTGCTGGCAGAACTTCTATGGAAAGGGAAAATGAAAAACAAACAAGGCTCCTTTTCAGAGAGCTCTGGTGCAAACCACAACGCTGTCCAGTGCTTCTCACAGCTCTGGGCTTGCAGAGGCAGTTGTTTCTGGTGGTGATCAAGCACCATTTACTGCAATTAAACCTTTCTTTTTCCTCACTAACTCTGTTAGAGTGCCTTTGGTCCCAGTTCCCTTGAGGGAAGGGGCAGTTAAGCCTCTTGGATATCCCTGACCCTCAAAATGCTGGTTGAGAGTGAGCATTATCTCAGGGGAAGCACCCACAGAGGTCTTGTTGAAGGGAGAGGCACAGCCAAAGCAAAGGCAGCTGACTTGGTTCAGAGCAGCATCCTGGAGGACCGCAATGTGGTTGGACTGTCCTAGAGACCTGAAGGCAAGCTGGCAGCCGTTCTGTGCAGAGGAATAACATACGTATTGAGTTATCTTTGAAAGCTCACTAAGTTCTCAAGAAGTCTGATTAATTTTCAGCTTTCATCAGGATTCTCATGGACCCTCTTTCTCTTTTAAATTTAAAAAGTCCCTGTAGAGCCACAGCAGCTTCACAGGTTGTCAACCTGTTCTCATCAGGGTAATGGCCCTGAATGCCATCTCTTCCATAGAAGCCAGCATCTGCCCTAGGCTCCTGATGCTCCCCTGTCTCATGTAGCAGGAATTCAGTCCCTGAGATAGGCACAGTAATGTTACCAGTGTAAATGGAAGGAAAAAGAAATTATTCAGTGGCTTTTCTAAAGAAAAGCCTTTCACATGGGCAAGGGGAGAAAGTAAAGGAAACCCCTTCATTGCACATTGTATTCCCTTCATCCCTTCAATCACAGGTTGCTTGGAGAGGTGGTAGATGCCCCATCCCTAGAAAGATTCAAGGTCGAGTTGAATGGACCAACCTGATCTGATTGACGATGTTCCTGCTCATGGCAAGGGTTTGGAACTAGACAACCTTTAAAAGTCTCTTTCAGCCCAAACCATTCTGTGCTGCTGTGAAATGTCATCTGCACAATTGGACACTATGAGAAGGTTTGTACTTGACAGCATGTGGTCTTGAAGTATGTCTGTTTGTCAGCCTGACTTCCTGCAGTGTTTACCTCAACCATACACAAATATTACTAGTTTAAAGCCAAAGATACAGACTCCTTTTTGATCATCTCTAGCTTCAAGTAGAGATCTAAGTAGAAAAAGTTAAAGGTGAGGATGTCAATAGGAATTCAGAATTTAGGGGAAAAATACAATGTATGCTTGTTTTCTACTCTCCTTTACTGGGTATTGATTGAAGGAGTCTGAAGAAAAGCGGTGGCTTAAATCAACATGATATCAAGTAACAACACTGCAGAAAACAGAGCTCCTCAGAGCTGCTGCAGGCCAGAGCTGCCCTGGGAACTGTACAAGCCTAAGAAGTCAAAAGCGCTGACCTGAATAAGAATGAGACCATTTTGGGCAGCTGAAATTTAATGTGGAGCCTGAATAAAAGGCCTTCCAGTTCACTGGGAGTACATGTGAATAACTTACTGTTTTTGGCTGAAATCATGGTGTTAAGAGCAGGCAGCAGCATTACACAGCACGCTTTTCATTACTGATGTCAATTTTGATACAGTCCCAGTGGGACTATAGAAAACTCTGCCCCATTATGTTTCAGAACAATAGGATCACTGCAAAAGAAAGACACCAAGTGCGAGTGTGCCAAGCTAATTCCTTTCCAACTTCAGCTTGAGCACAAACAGTCAGGAATGAACATCCTCAGATCTTGAGGTGAGCAGAATCAATATTCAGATCTGTGTAATGTGGCTTTCTATGGGCTTTCTTTATACCCTATTTTGGCAAGGATGATGCATCAGTGTTCTGCTCTTCTGAAATGCCATTCCATGTGTCTGTTGGAGCCCTGCTATCATGTGAGCCCTGAACACCACCAGCATGTTAGGAAGGGCTGCTGTGAGCTATGATGCTGATCTATCAGGACCTGTCTCCAGTAGAAATTGCTGATATGAAGGTATAACTGCCATTGATGATGATGTGCAGTTATATAGCTCTATGGACTGCTTTCTAGGATGGCACAGTTGTTCAGGAAGTGCTGATGTCTTATTGCTCTGACTTCCAATAACCATTGGGGTTTCGCTGACTTAATGGTAAGCTTATGATTAAAAGTCAGACTCCTTTTCCTGTATCTATTTTCAGATTTAAATGTGAAGGAACAGGACACTACCAAAAGGTGTTTAACATTTTGTAAACTGCGAGTTGATCATGAATAGCCAGTTGTTGCCAGGCTGTTGACTTGGGATGAGCTACCAGGTGCAGTTAGTGTTGCATTGGTCCCTCTTTTTTAGAGTGCCTTGGGAAAAGCCCTTACAGTTTCTATCAATAAAGTAACCAATGGGGAAGATGTAGAAGCTTTCTGAATACAAGCCATCCTCATTTAACTATATCATGAGGGTAATAAATACATCAGAAGGGTAAGCACCAGGGAGGAAGAAGAGCTATTGAAACAGGACAATGTTGGCACAAGAACAACTGAGTCTAGACTGGCCATAAATATACTTGGGGTGGCATTTGGAAGATCTCTGGCCATCAGAGAGAATTTCTTTCAGTTAAAGAACTGTGGGAAAGAAACTGATTCTCCCCTACAGGATGAAGCTTACCAAGTGTATGTGAGCAATTACATGTCACAACTGCTGTCTGCAGTTCTGCAGATCTCTTCCTGATCTCTGCTCCTATTTCAAAGGATAAAGGCAGATTTTCATCACTCAACTTCACTTAATCTTTATGAAGGAGGACTTCCTGTGCAGTTCATTGAAACCATCAATTGCAGTTCTAGCTTTGGACAAAAGATTTCAGATTTCCAATTACTTTTTGAGTCTATTCAGAACAACTGAGAGCGCCAGCCAAAGAGCAGTGTGAAGAACCACTAGTAGAGATAACTGGCATCATTCTGCATTTTGCTGTTGCAGTGCTAAAACCAGCAAGTCATTGGAAACTGGAACTTGTAAAGAAAACCATGTCTTGATAATGAACTGCATAAGAGAAGGTAGTAAATCTGTCGTGTCTCATCTCTATAAACCAAGTGATTAAATCCTCAACTTTATTCAGAGAGCTGCAAGTGTGGTTATACTCAGAGCTGGAATGCTTCTTCCATTGCGACTCCCAGGCATGTCTGTGACCTCCCATCTGTTCTGTGGCACGAGGGCGACACAAGAGTCTGATGTCTCTGCTCACTGTTCCATGTCTTCTCTACATCCTCAGTGTTTACAGTAGCTTTTTCCCTCAGCATCGTCCAGGAGCAACTTTTCTCCCTAGGAAAAGGACCAAATTCAGTAAAAGCATCCCAGAAGTTCATGACTCGATATCTCTAGCTCCTGTCTCAAACACATCTTGTACTCCACAGCCTCCTAGTTCAGACCCAGGGGCAGGTCTACATCTCCATGTGAACCAACCACCTTTCCTCACTCTTTGCACCCCACAAATTGCTTCCAGGCTTTTGGTAGACTAGTTGCTACAGGAGCCCCCCAGTGTTTCCTATGTGCCTCACCCTGTCAGCCCAGTAACAGTCCCAGCATGTCTTGCACTTGATATTTCTCCAGAAAATGCCTTTGGGCTGAACTTTAGAAGAGGCCAGGGATTTGACAAAACTGGGGAAGGGGAAAAGTTTCCCACTTGCTGAAGCTAAGCCTCTGTGCAGGAAAATGCTGATTCAAACTAACAGGAAACTTTCGCTGGAGTTCTTTGATCCAGAGTGGAATTTCTGGACAAAATTTAAGTTCACGTGAGGCAAATTCTTTTGTTTTCTTTCCTCAAGATGCTTGGCTCCTTTGAATCCTTTGTTACATCTGAGTGGCACAACTGGTGTGCCTGTGGATCACCCCTTCAACCTGCTCACAGCTGCTTTTTCCTCTTCTTGGGCTGGCAGCTCTCATTCTTCTAGTTGGGATCAACTTCCCTTAGTCCTAAATTATCTTCATACCACTTCTCTAATCTCAGTTTTAGGAACTACCTGCTTTAAGAAGGATAAACAAATGGAGTGGAACAGAGCTTTATAGAAACTAAAAGGTCTGCTTCTAGTCCCAGTTTGTGAACCTTAAGGTAAAATCATTGATTATGGACTTCCACCCCAAAAACCTGTTTGCTCAATCGTAAATAACTGAGTTTTGTAAGACTTTATTTTCCCTCTCCTTATCCCAGTAACATACTTGAAATTGCTATTAAAATTGGGGATTTCTCTGAACTTTAGCAGCATAGCTATAACAATGTCACCAGACAATCTATACTAATAATTTCAGAAGTACACAACTGGAAACAAGCAGGTTTAAATTAAACAGCCTCAGCTACAGAGAACTGAATGTACAAGCCACTGCAAGTCATTAGGAAAGCTGATGGATTAGAAGATATTTTGGTATGCCTTTACAATCAGATATCCTCCTAGGATATAACCTGGTTTTACTTCAACTCCTGCCTCTTTGTATAATTTCTTGCAATGATAAATTACCCAGCCTTGAGGATGTTTATAGTTCTCAGTTCACTGAGAGTGGAACAGATACCAGTGCTCACATCTTCCAGTTCTCTGAAGATGCTGTTACTGGCCATGGGGAAACATAGTCTGGAAGTGACCTATGCTAATAAACATGTGTAGGAGCCCCTGAGATGGATTTCAGTGGATTTTTTTGTAGCCAGTTTCCCTTTCCCTGTTTCTTTTCTTTTTTTCTTCCCCAAATCTACTGAAGGAATAAACTGAAAAGGACTGTATATGTTTTAAGCCCACAAGGAAATGAGCCAGAAAGTGATAGGGTAAGTCTCTGAGTCATTAAAGTCAGTTCATACCCTGAAGGAGACTACAGCAAGACAAGCCAACATAAACATACACTATATTTGTCATATGTCTTTGTTATCCTGGGTGGCCTGCCATCAGTTAACAGGGTAAGGGGAAAAAAGCAGAATGCATGAGTATTACAGGATCCTAATCCAGCTGGTTGGAATCCAGTTCTCATTAACCAACTAATTTATATTCCTTCTCTGAACCAGAGTTTGATATTAGTCTGGTGTAAATCTAGAGAAATTACTACATGTTTTACTGAATTCAAGTCCCACAGCTATTGAAACCTGCCCCTTTTCTTCTTCTTGTATGTTCCTAATCCCCTAAGTAACAAATGGAGGTTTGCAATCAAACAGGACCGCTTTATTGTAAGAAAAGCCATACTTCAATAAATGCAAATCTTGCACAGCCAGTGTATTTTATGGATTTTCAGACCTTGATCCCTGGATAACCCATAAGGGAAGGCTTACAAAGGCTTTGGAGAAAGATGCATGATGCTGGAAGACATTAATGTATTGGCCACAAGTACAGAGAGCGTTATCTCTTAAGATGTAGAGCCAAATTCTGGTTTTCATTAAACTGGTGCAGATCTGGAGAGCACTGCTTGCAGTGCTGTCACTCAGGATCTGCTTAGTGTAATAAGAAACAGAGAATTGGTCCAAACATTAAATCACCAACACACAGAGTTAAGCTCCGTTGTTAATTTGGGTGTATGCAGGTGTAAACCTGATTTTTGCTTGGAGCAAGAATGAGGGCTGAATGTGAGCTGCTCTGTGACCAAAATCAATAAAAATACAATGAATCTAGTGCAAAGTCTGGATACCCTGCTTGGATGAGGATTAACTCAACTTGTGAGTGCAGCTTGGGGAAGAGGTGCTTGAGAGACCCACACAGGGCAGGGCTGGGAGCTGCAGTGTGGTGGGCACCTTTGGATGAACAGGATTACCCCTGTGATGGGAGGTGAAGACGTCTTTTATCCTCTGTTGGAAACCTGTGTTGATACCATGGTTTCGTAGAATCACAGATTGGTTTGGGTTGGAAGGAACCTTGAAGTGCATTTAGTTCCAACCCCCTGCCATGGACAGGGACACCTTCTACTAGACCAGGTTGCTCCAAGCCCTGTCTAGCCTGGCCTTGAACACTGCCAGGGATGGGGCAGCCACAGCTTCTCTGGGCACCCTGTGCCCGCGCCTCAGCATCTTTCATGGGGAAAAATTTCTTCCTAGTATCTAATCTAAATCCTGGCAGGCCTGGGGAGGGCTGTTTTAATGAGCTCAGTAAAGGCACTGTATGAATGCCTCATGCACAAGTTGCAGCGCTGACCCTCTTCTTTATCCTCCCAGGGGAGCACTGGTGCTTGCTGGCACTGCGTGGCTGGCTGCTGGCAGGAGCAAGGGGAAGCTCCACACTCATCCTGCTCTATCCTGTGGCTGTAAAAACAAACACATGAAGGGGGGGGAACCCCCCAAAAACATCACTAACTTGTTTTGCTTGCCTATCACAAATCTAAACACAATATTTTCTCATTCTTGGGCCTGTATGAATTTCTGACAGTACAATTGGAGGCCAGCGCCCCGAGTGTATTGTCCTGAGGAGCTTACCAAGGAAATCGAGACTTTGGTCAGCAATTGTAAATATCCTCCTGTAATTGAGTTTGTTTGTTCTGCAGTGCGCTCCGGCGTCATGGGCTGTGGGACACCCTGGCACCAGGTTACTGGTGGGAAAGATCCGCTGCTCAGATAAGGATGGGAATAAACTCCACCCACAGAAATGCCACAGAAAAACCCCTGATTTATCCATTAATTGCTTTAAGGGGTGGTGAGTGCAAGTACAACAATGGGGTATTGACAATAATATGCCTCTTTGGCAGGAAAAGGGCTTTCCCCTTGCTCCGAGGCTTTAATGCGCTTGTTCTTGGAATTATTAAATGTTTGCAAATCCTGCACTGGCTCTGGGATGCAAAATGAAAGACAAGGACCCAGCAAAGAAACTGCATGTTGGAACAGCCGTTTCCTGCTTGGGGTGAAGCTAAATGCACCTCTTGCTGTGAAATGCACCCAGTGTTGCAGGCTGGGAGTCCACTTGAGATGGAGTTTGGCACAAGAGATTTTTGGGGTTTTTTAAGGGTTCTTTTTTGTGACATGCTCCTTATTTGTAATTCCCAGTGTAGGTGGTGTCCCAGCTCTTCAGCAAGCACAAAGGAATCTGTCTGTGGGAGAAGAACTGTTTACAAACCCCAGCTGTTTTCTGAAACGTTGCACAAAAAGCTTAGCAGATCCTGGGTTTCAGACAGCAGGAGCTGTGGGGAGAGCAGGTCTGGCTGATCCCCACTGAGGTGCAAAGAGAGGGAAGGAGCAGGCAGGGAGCTTGACCTTGCAGACCCCTGAGACACAGCAGCTGCTGCAGCTCAAATGAGAGCAAGTGTGCTTGTTTCTGTGTGAGGCGAAGTTAATATCCTTGCATGTTTTACTC
>JANHGB010054348.1:37119-50188 GCA_026283785.1 Coracopsis vasa
AACCTCTTTGAAGTGTTTTAGGAGAGCTGGTCCCAGGTCACGGGGTTTCGCTCCCTATCTGTGCTCACAGGCCAATGTGATGCTGTGCGTTATCTGCCCACAGGAGCTGGTAAACTGAGGCACAGCTCATCATTGAGCTCTTGTCAAAGATGACAAAGATCCCAAAGGACCAAACAAAATCCTCAGCAATGTCCAATGTTTGGTTATAAGTGACAGTCAGCCAGTTAGGGCTCTTACTGCCAAAATCCATACTGAACCCTCCTCCTAGGGCATCCCCTGCAGGCAGTGCTTCTTGTGCTGGTAATGTGGGATTGCTTTGCCTGGGGCAGAAAAGGAGCTGTTTTCTGTGCTCTTCATTTTCATGTGCCAGTGAAAAATGTGAGTGTCACTGGGAAGGGTATGCCAGAGGCCACTACCAGACAGAAAGGAGCCACCTGGCCCTGCACAGCCAACTCACAGTAGTGTGTGCCTCAGTTACAGGTTTTCTTCCCAGAGCGCAGTATAAACAGTATCCACTCTGACAAATACATTAATAAATCAAGCCCAGCTTCAGTGGACTTATTAGGGAGGAACTAGATATGATACGCACACAAAAAATATCTCTTGGACTCTCAAAACCCATCCTGCGTGCTGCTAGTGCCATGCCATCAAGTCCTCTGCTCTCTCAAGGCTGCTCAGGGTACATGTGCTCCCATGGGCAGGATTTCAGGGCTTTGCTTTAAGTCTGATCATGGCTTTTAAAGAGACTTTCTCTGTTTCAGTCTGTCAAGCAGATAAAAACCTTCTCAATACTCCTGAAGTTGCACAACTTTTTTTGCAGTGGGTATCAGGCTACAGCTCAGTGTCAAGTCACACCGTTTCCACAACCAGGGCAAAAAACCCATAACCTCAAGAGATGCTCATCTACTGGGAACTTAATTTCAGTATATGTTCTCTTGCTAATGAGTCAGAGGTTCAAGTCTGTTCCCTGTTACTCAGTATGAATCTAGAAAGGTCTCCATTAAATTAGGTTATGCTTTGAAAGTCAGTCGAGTTGTTCCAAATTTGCATTAACATAATTGAGAGCAGAATAGGGCCCAGCAGCTGAGCTGACAGCAGGTGAGTCAGGGCAACTTAACCTGATCAAACCAAAGAGACCCTGAACAAATGGCTGGTTGGTTTATGACCAACCTGGACCACTATAAATGTTGTTTCCCCATCTGGTGTATAAGGTGCTTCAGTCCAGCAGTTTCTTTAAAGCCCTCGTGAAAGGCTTCAGTGTGTTATGTATATCTGCAAACACTGATGGTATCTATGGAACTGAAGTTGTGGTGAGGCCGCTGTAGCCATTGGCATGGGTAAGACTGGCTGGTGGGCTTGTGCCATTGAGCACTGGGATCAGAATGACCTGTCTCGGCCCAGCATGTGAATGTACGAACTCCTGAGCTCTTGAAACCTGCAGCATCTGAAGGAGCGGACCTAGGCTCAGGACTGGAGCCTGCTCTGCTCCCTTTAACACTGGTGGGAATTGCTCACAAACAGCAGGAAATAAATTATGCTGTAGATCTGATCTCATGGTGCTGACTGCTGTGCAGATAGCAGATATCCGAGGTTTGTGGGGAGAAGAGGTTGGGCACGTTGTATATCTTTTAAAATGCCTATGGTTTGAAAGGCAGGGCTCTATTGTTTTGTGTTGTAGAGAGGCTGTTCCCTGGAGGATATCCTGTCTGAGACGACCCTGTGCCAGTCTGTCCCATGTCTGTGGAGGGGCTGGATGGTCAGCATGGAAAGAATTAAATAATGCCTTGTAAAAGCAGTGATTTATTTGCAGGGATGAGGTGGGTGAGGAAAGTCTGAGATTTTGCCAGCAGCCTGTAGGGGTGCCCTGAGGAGTGGGACTACAGGCACACTGCTAAAATCCTATCTAAATGGGCAAAATCTATTGCAGCCACTGGCAAACGCTCTGGGAAAAGCAGTTTATTCCAATAAAACTGCCCTGCTGGAGGACTTATGTGATATCCTAGCTCTGACTTATTTAGTCTGCCCTGCTGGATATGAAAAGGAAAACGTGTCATTTAAGCTAAGTAACACACCAAGTTATTTTGTATGTGGAATTCACCAGTTTTGTTCCAGCAGTGATTTAAAGGACGTGCTCTGCCGTGAGCCAGTATGGTCCTCGGAGGAACAGATCCATGAGGAGCTGCCCTTAGAGAGCAGCTCGTGAGGCTCTCAGCATGTTGGGCTCCTTGCCCATCCTGTAACTCGCCCCTTTGATGCCATGGTGCCAGTTGCACCAGCAGAGCTGTGCATTTGGGTATGCAGGGTGTTCCCAGTTTGGAAGGGATGGTCAGGAGGTTGGGATGGGAAAAAGCCCCAGGGATATGGCAGCAGCTGATCTGTTCCCATCGGCTCTCTGTAAACACATGCAAATGCTTCTCATGCATCTTTTTCCAGTGAAAAGTATAGATTTAGTGACATCAGGATGTTTTCTGAGCCTATGTTGTGTTTGTTGAAGCTTTTGTTTAGATTTTTAGGGTTTTCTCTAAAAATAACTTCAATGTCCTCTTCTAAGATTCAGAAAACTAAAGTGGTCCCCATTTCAAGACAGGGTGGTGGAAATGTCTTCAGCATTTCCTCCAATTGAAAAACCATTAAAAAAAGAAAAAAAGTAACCCCCCAGAATTTAAAATAAAATGTTTGGCTTTGCTGAGCTGTTTTTTTAACCAATCCAAAGTAAAATTTGTCTTGTTGCCTCTCCAAGTGCAGAGGCTGCAGCCTGCACTGACACATACTGGGACAGAGCCGACTGCTGCTGTTGGTCCCTGGTGATGCCTCTGGGAGGGCAGAGATGAGGGATGAACTCTTGCATTTGCCATTTAAGCCCCATTTTGTGAGGCCACTGGAACATGCCAGTGCCCATCACTCCATCCTGGCCAGTGGCTGCAAAGCCACAGTCCACAGCAATTCATCTTCGTCCTGAGGGCAGCAATTTATCCGGCCTTTCCCTCGCTTTCCCAGTCAAGTCAGTCATCATAACTCGCCTGACCTTAGCTTACTCCGTTAGCTGGATGCTGGTTCCTGAGCAACGCCAGGGCAATTGGAGAGGATTTGTTGTATTAAGTTATAAATCACAGCCCTGAGCTGACCCGCCTCACCAGAACTTTCCTCATGGCTCTTTCGCTCTCCCATCCGGAGAAACAGATGGTTGTTGTCTTCCCTTGCATTGGCAGAAGTGCATCACAAATCGCACAGGGGGTGTGTGTAGGGAAGTCAGACTTGCTCAGGTTTCAGGTTTTACAAGAATCGGCAAGAATTTGGGTTACTTTTTACGCAGAAGGGGAAAAAAAATCCCTTATTTGCTGCTGTTTGGCCCATGTGAGAGGAGAAGAGGCAGCGCCGCGATCCTCCCATTGGGCTGCACCAGCAAGGATATTGCTTCTGCACAAGTTTTAAAAGAAACAACTTGTTTCAGCACTTCATTTGGCCACAAGTTCCTTTGGAACTGGCTTGAGTCTGGCTTTTAATGAGATGAGAAGGCTTGAGGTCTTCTGCACCCAGGCTTGATATTCACCAGAAGTTCAGCTCTTTTTCGCTCTATACTCCCATGAGCAAACCAGAGACATAAACAAGGCTCCCACTGGGGAGTGTGTCCATGGTAGTGCAAAGCTACATGTCCCACAGGACAGCGTCTGGGGATGGGCCATTGCTGTGTGCTGTGGTCTGAGGAGCAATGGGACTTCTGGAGCTCATATTCCTCCACCCAGCAGGGACACGGTACCACTGTGCCTTAATTTTGGCGGGTGGATTCTGATGAGGTTGCTGCAAGTGCTTACTCATTTGGCAGCTGGACGCAGCCCGTGAGTCACTGTGAATCACATCCGTTGCATCTCGGGGTGCATCATTGCTCTTAAAGTCTTTGATGTGAGCTATATGTATGATTCCTTGGAAACAGCTTCCCTTAATTAAATTTAAGGAAAAGCATCACTGGAGTTCAGAGCCTCAATTAGCAGGAAGAGCAAACTCCAATGTAAGAATTTAAACCCATTTCTGGCAGGAAACACTGAGCTCTGCTTCATGCAGGCAGAAGTTTCCAAATGGCACTAAGTGTTGCAAACGACACAGTGAAGCTGATCACAAAGGTTGCCTCAATATAGCTTGGAGATGACCAGAGACAAGCAGCCAAGCTCAGCTTTTCCTCGTGCTGCAGCTCAGCAGGGCATGGCTGCCACAGGATACGGAGGTGTGATTGGGGAGGGCAACTTCATACCTGTTGTCTGCTCCAGAGGCCATAGAAAGCATTTGTCAAAATCCCAGTGCTTTCAGCTGCCTTTTGCAAAGACAGCAGGAAAGCAAATATGGTAATTGACTATTTCAGCAAGGTACTTAAGCACATACTTGAAGCTAGACAGCTTTTTAAGTGCCTTTATGAGCAGGAGCCAAGATAACCAGGGAATACAGTAGATCTTTCTTCCCTGGCCTAAAATCAACAGCAGCTTTGTCATGTCTAATACAACAGCCATCTTCAAATCCCGTTTCTTCCTTCCCCTCCCGTGTAAGCCAGGGAGCTCAGTTTAGAGCCACCAAACTCACTGTAGTTGTCACTTCCACACTGGAGATGGTGGCACTGTCCTGCCAGCCCAGCCACAAAGTGGCCCTGTCACTACTCATCGTCCCAAAAACTTGCACTTTAACCCTAATAGCAGCGCTACTTTTGCCCATGCTATTGACCCCTCTTTCTTTTTCCCCCAATTTATCTGACTGCTTGAGGCTATGGGTTTCTGGCAGGGTTTTTGGACAAGCAGGGCTTGCAATGCCCCAGGCAGCATTGCCACTTGGGTTGGACCAGTCTGCACAGCTAGTGTGGGAGCCCAGTTAGAGCATGGTGCAGCTGATACCACAACCTGGCAGGAAAGGCCAGATTATTCTTTGTGGCTCCCCCTCTCTGTGTTTCGATAAACACCCAGTTCACTTTTTTCCTCCACATTTTCCTTGGTTTATTCTTCTGGTTCAGCCCCAGCTGGAATGGTAGAACTGGATAAAGCCTTTAGCGAGAGCCTGTGCCCTGGACAAGCTGCAGGGCTGCCAAGTGTTTCTCCTGAGTGTGCATGCACTCATGAATACAAGGTTGTTACACTTCTCATCTGAATGCAAAGATGATTTTCCTCTTAGATATTTTATTCTCAATGTTCAGTCTCATTAATAAGTGCTCTTCTCTCTCAGGTGGAGTGCTCTTGACTGGGTGATTTTTGTTCTGGGAGCTGGTTTATTTTGCACAACAGCTGCGAGGAGGCACCAAAGGCTGTAAACCCAGACATAAATCCAGGCTGCAGTCCTTTGTGCCCAGTTGTGAAAACACAAAACTAAATGATTATGCTGTCTGCTTCGCTGGCTCCACTTGCATTCACTTGAGGCAATTTCCTTTTGCAGCTGAGTTAAACCATCCAGGGAGATGGTTGCTGCAAGAGGAGCTGTGTGTTAACTGGGATCAGCACCTCTCTGAATAACCCATTGTGTCAGACCATGCCAGAGCTGATTTTCTAAAGAGGAGCTTCTCAGGAACAAAGCCTTTCCCCCGATAAGTGATTTTGCTCAGAAAGGGAAGGCAGAATTCCCTTTCAGCTTCTTGTCTGTGGGGTGCAAATCCATACATAACAAGCACCTACAAGATGCATCAGTCCTTTAACTGTCACTGGGGCGAAGGGCTGGTGGAAAAGCCATGTGTGGGAAGGCAGGAGATGGGAAAGCCTAGCTGGTCTGGGATCTGGACATCTTCCGGCATGGCTCTGGCCCACAAGGGTGGGCTAGGATCGGGAGCTGGAAGTGGGGTTTTAAGAAGAGACTAAAGAAGCCGCACTGCCCATGTTAGCTTTGGTGCGTGATCTGGAGAACCCAGAGTCTTTCACCACTCCTTTCACACCAAATGAGCAAACAAACACACACACAAAAAAGCACAATATAAAGAGAAGTGTTTGGTGAGCAGGAAAAATGGAACAATTTATTGCCAGTAAGTAAAGGAAAATAAAACCAAATGGGCTTAAGGGATACCAGGAAAACAACCCTCCGCGTTCTTCTCACCAGAGAGGCAGACACATTGTAAGGGCCTGAGGCATGTGATTCCTACCAGAACTGGTGTGGGTTGAGTGGCTGTCTCCTGGCTGGCTGTAAAAATCACTTCCAATACATATGTCTGTGGGGACATGTGAATTATGGTAGGGAAGGCAGCCCGGCTGAGCTCGCAGCCCTGATCCAAATGAAGATGTTGTT
The DNA here is from genome assembly GCA_026283785.1 of Coracopsis vasa. Taxonomy (NCBI): domain Eukaryota; kingdom Metazoa; phylum Chordata; class Aves; order Psittaciformes; family Psittacidae; genus Coracopsis; species Coracopsis vasa. The sequence goes on from JANHGB010054348.1 coordinate 43,363, forward strand.
ATTTCCTGCTCTGCTTGAATCCCGCTTGTTGCCACTGGTAGAATACTCTTAACTGTTGATGCTCAGGTTGTATTTACTGTGACTCTGGGAACTCAGAGAGGCCCCTCTGCACACCATGGGGCCAAGAGGGGCCCTACCTACTGATTTATCAGATTACAATTACATTAACATCTTGATGGCTGGATTTAGCATTTCCCGCTAATAAATATGTGGTGGTGTTAATGGGCCAGTGATCAGGAGATGGGATTAAGGGAGCATTCCTGCAGTGCAGGTCTGGGACACTGTGCACACCCCACAGCAAGCCTGAGCACCTTGGCTGCAAACCCGCAGGCAGAGCATCTGCTTTCTGCAGTGTGGTTTGAGTCACTGTAAAATTCCCACTTCTTTTTGCGACTTCTGGGAAGAAAACCCCAGACTGCTGGTGCTGTGGGCAGTGCTGCAGTGTCATCACTGTGGTGGTGGGCAGCTCTTGCCCAGACCCTCATCCGCAGGTCTCATGGTGTTGCTGCATTTCCGCTGGTACATGGCAACCATCCTGTGGCCTGAGCTTGAGTTTCTGCATCTATTCACATCGCCTGCACCCAGCCAAATGGTCCTGTCCATATTTTGCCCTGTGGCACAGGGGAGGGCTTGTCCTTCAAGAGCATCTCTTCATCCTCTGGACACATGAGGCAGGTGGGAGATTTCCTTTGCAATTAGATGGGGATAAGGAGCAGCTGTGACTTTCAAGAACATAACACCTTAGCCTTACCTAAACATGGACATTGTTTTGGGTTACGGCAAGGTGTGTGCTTGATGCAGTGCTGGTCTTATCCTGGGGTCAAGAGAACCTTGGCTCCAGTTTCTTTCAATCCACTGGACTGTGTTTGCAGGACTGATGGCAAAGTGAAACATGAGCAGGTCAGGGGTTGCCACACTAACAGCCACTGCCATCTACTTGAGGACAAATGCAAATGGTTTGGCTGCAGAATCCATACCTTTTATATGTGTGCATGGAATTTCCATAAACAAACCCATCAATTTTCATTTTTTAACATTTCCAAACATTTTTACTGTCTAATGTGTTGCAAAGTGCTGGTGCTGCAAGTTTGGCCTCTCCTGGGTTAAAAGGAATGAGTGCCTTGCACAGGCTTTCATATGCTCCTTCTCTCAGTTTGTGGTTGTTGAGTTCAGCATTTTTGGTGTGTGTGTTTTAAGGAGTGATTCACTTATTTTTGCTCAGGGCTAGCTCGGTTTCAGTAGGAACAGGCCAAGGAGGATATGGGTTTGGTTTTGCAAAACCTCATCAGTGACTTTTAATTTGCTAATCCAAACCCAGAACTAAAGGGTGGCTTGGGTCCAGCTTTTTTTTATCTAAAATTTATCTAAAATAAAGTGATTGAAAACCAAAGCTGAGGTCTGGGGACATGGATCTGCTTTTAACCTGCTCTCGCTCCATCATTTTATCTTCTTTGCGGAAAAAAAATTAGGAGACTTTCTAAATGAGCACCAAACCCCAGAAAACCTTTGATGGCATCTTTTTTGATTATATGCTTTTTTCCTCATGGTGACTTATTTCCAGCTGGTTTCACTTTCTGCAGAGCTCAGCAACACTGTTTGGATGTGTAATGCTGGGAGGATAGTCTCAGCATGGAGCAGATTTGCATCAAGGGGTGGTGGGACTGCAGTGCTGATACCAGCTTGCTCACACCCAGGGAAGACCCCAGGCTCTCCCAGGGAACAGGAGTGAGCGCTTGCAGCCCCAGCCATGAAACCTCTCCCCAGCCCTGCCCCTGATAAGCCCAGGATGTCACTGGCCAAGGGACATTGTCCTGTTTTATGGCTGAAAAACAAGTCTGAAAGGCAGAAACAGTTTGCCCAAGGAGATATGGCAGAGCCAAACACTGAATTCAGGTTTCTAGCTCTTCTGCTCTCTCTGACACAGGCTCACCTTTCCTTGCTGGTCTCAGGACCACGGCTTATGGGGGATACAGGGGACTGTTGTGATTTCAGCCCTGGCAGGGGGATCCTTTATTCTCCTACATAGGCAAGCAGTGCACAATATAACCCTTTTGACTCTTTTTCCCCCTGTCTCTCCTGGGGCACTCTCCTGGGTAAGCGGAGCCGAGCCCTCCATGCAGCCCGTGGCGTGGAGCAGCTCAAACAAAAGAGTTCATGTCAGAGGGTTTTATTTCCACTTCAGCATTTTAGATTTCTGAGAGCCTCCAAAGCACAGTGCTGCAGTGCCTGCGAGGGAGCATGAATTGAACATCTGGTAAAGGTTAGGGTCAAACATATAAATGGGGGAAGCACAGCACATTTCATTAAAATACTCAATCTGTGACGTCAATTGAATTGATCAAGCCCGTCTGCGTTGCAGTGAGGGAAGCATTAACTTTATCCAGTGGAGAGTGTTTATATGGAAAATATGAGGCCAGGAAGTTTCTCCTGATTGTGATATTAAGGCTATCAAAGGAGCTCGCTCTCCTTTTTTTGTTTGTTTAATCTCTACACGTTGCTTTTCCACCCCATTACCGTCACACCAGCCTCTTCCCTGGCTGCTGCAGGATGCCACTTGCCATCTCCTGCCAGCCAAGCTGCTGTCTTCTGCCTCTCCTGGACTTGGATGCCATGAGAGCTTGTGGAGCCACTCTCAGTTGTCCCATTTTGCAGGGAGCCGTGCGAGGCAGCTTCCTACCACACGTGCACAGGTTGGCCATGGTCCAAAGTACACTTGGAAGAATTAACATTAGGTTTAGGAGTGTAATAAAAAAAATAGCTTCCATGGGAACAAAATTCCTGCTCTTGCAGTTGTTTAAAACTCAAGACAGTATGTCTGCACGGACCTAAAATATCAGGGATCGATGTGTGACGCCCCGGTGTGCTCACAGAGCACTTACAGTTGTTGGTCTTCTGCGTAAAGCATTAAAGTCCTTGCATTTTTCTCCAGTAATTTTGGTTCATTCAAAGCCTGTTTGATTCCTGCCAGGCAAGAAAGGGCCTTGATTTCTGTGCTGCAGGAGAGAGGAAAAAAGCTGCCATTAAATGACTTGATTACAGTATTTCTATTGCTGAAGTCTTCCTGAAGTTCTCTTACCTTAAAGAGGCAATCACATCTCAGCCGCCGCACACACCTTGGCAATGGTAGTCATGGGCCAGTTCAGCCTTGGGTTTCTTTCAGCAAGGCCTCCGAAGCAAACTTTTCTTTCTTGGAGAAAGGGGCTCCCTGCAGGTGGACTTTTTTCTTTTTTCCTTCTTTTTAAACTTGAAAGAGCTTTTGTTTAACTTCTGAGCAAGCCCTTTGCTTTCAGTGACCTAAGCTCAGGCACATGAACCAGCTGGGAAAACAAGGTTGCTGTAAAAGCAGCAGTCCAGCAAAGACACGGCTGAAACCATGAGAAAAATGGGTTTGTTGCCATGCAACTGGGTGGTCCACATGGAGCAGGAGTGTTGTGCTGAGTCTTGTGAAACTTAACACACCTCTGAGCACAAACATCTTCTCTGCAGGAGCAGGCATCTCGTTTGCCTCCTGTTACATCCCAAGGCTTTTCCTAAAGCCGTGTGCTGCTGCTGTAAAATTCTGCCCTTTGTGAAGCTGAAGGACAAGTACTGGGGGATGGCTGCTGATTTCCACCTGAGGTATCTCTAGAAAGTGGTGGGGTGAATGGAAAGCCTTAAAGCAAAATTGCCTTTTCTGAGAAAAAGATACATCCTCCTTGCTTTTTCCACATGAATCTGACCTTTAAATCCATACCCTTACAGATACACATTCATACAAGTGAGCCATTCCCTTCAACACTGAAGAACTGTCCATGGCTTCTTGTAGACTGCTTTGTGGTTCAGGGTCACGCAGTTGGGGTTGAGGTTGCGGTTGATAACATGCCAGTGTGGGTCATTTGAGACCTCTGTGTCCTTTGAAACGGTGTCAAGGGGGAGAGGGGCAACTGCTCTCCCCTTCCTACAGCTGTGAAGCTTCTTCATCCATTCAATGAGGCAAATCACAAACCTTGTTTCACAAACGTATATGTGGAGCTCTCGAGGTCATGATCTGGGACGGGTCAGCCAATGTGCTGTTTGAAAAGCATTACAGTGTTCAAAATGAAATAGTTTTTCTCCTTTGAATCACGACAGTCCACTGAAGTGCTTCAGCCCAGAGCCAAGTGTTTGAAATTGGATATTTGTTTTGTGTAGTCAAGCACTGAGTCTCCATGTTGTCTGGGAATAAAAAATACAAAATCTTTCAAAGTCCAAAGGATTTGCCAAGCATGAGAATGGGATTTTGCACTCTAATTAGTTGATCTGTCAGAATAAGAATGAAAACAACACTTGGCTGCACTTAATTAAGGTACTGCCTCAACTAGGACAATACTGGTGGTGGAGTTCAGACTTGTCGCTATCAGGAGGTTCAGACATTGCTGCCCAGATGTAGCCCTCACATTAACTGAAGTGTGGTGACACCAGAGAGGAGGGTGGCCTTTACCAGTCTCACATCACACAGTGTTTTCCTTTGGTTTGGTTATGTCTCTGCACTGATTGGGTTCATGTGGGCTGCAGCTGCTGGAATGCATCATTGACTCACAAAGATGGCACATAGCTAACCAATTTGACTAGAGCATCTCTGTCCCAAAGGACTACCGATTATCTGAGTATAATTGTGACCAAGAACTATCAAACATTAGACAAAAGACAGGTTTGATATATTAAATTGAAAATAGATATCCCTATACAGTGTGACAAGAGCATAAATCCTTGTATCATCCTCCCTTTTCACAGGAGGACCTGCCTCTGACACAAATGGTGGATTTAATGCCCGGAGGATTTAAAGCTTAAGCTCTCATAATTTCCTCTTTGGCCACCTTTGCTACATGAAGATTAAGTGTGCTGCTAATCAAAAGAAGTTGCGGAGCAATTGGCTCAAAATGTTGTAACTGTTCTCAGAATATCATGTATTTGTCTGATTTGTCTCCACTGAATGACCCAATACACAGTTAAGTGCTACTGGGTAGTGAATTGCTTGAAAGCATGAGCTGTGTTTTAGTGGGAGTTCACACAAATGGGTCTGTGGAGCATCACAGGGGTTTTGGCCAACTGGGCTCAGCTCCATGGCCCTGGGGAAAGCTCAGGGCAAAGAAATCCTCATTTCATCTTGTGCTTCATGGTCACCTTCCCACCACTCTGAGTTCCACTTTCAGTCAAAGGACACATTTAACTTGAGTTCAGGTGAGTTTTCACTCAGGGAGGTTGAAATACATTAACAGGAACAAAGAGAAACCAGAATGTTACGAATTAGCACTAACAAGATGTCTGATGAATGACATCAAAACTTGACTAAAGCTAAGCCTACAGTGGTACACAAAGAGCTAGAAGACAGATAGGAACCGCAGAGGAAGCCAAGAGAGAACAACACAGCAATGATAAGACAGCAGCTGGGAGAGAACAATGCAGAAATGATTGGGGCTAAATGTGCAGCAGAAAACCAAGCCTGGTGCCAAGAAAGAAACCCAAGGAACACAGCAGGACTAATTGCAGTATAACTGATGGGTCTAGAAAAGAAGTCAAGCCCAAGTGTCGGGAGCAAGGCTGGAAGGAGGAGATTAGAGGCCCAGACCTCCCAACAGCATGGGGACATGGTTTCCTTTTCATCAGAGATGAAAAGCTCCCAGGAAAAGTCCCTTGCTGCAGACAGGAGTCCTGCTTTTGTCCAAGGGAGTACAAAATTAAAAGGTGGGTGTGGAAGAAGCAGAGAGAGCAAAAAACAGAAGCCTGGTGGAGAACAGAATGGAAGTGGGTGAGGCAGGGGAACAGGATCCAGTTCAGACTGACACATCAGTTATTTATTACTGTTTGTATCCCCATATCTTCCATCTCAAAAGGAAGGCAAAGGCTTTGTCCTCAAGGGCTGGTTATCTGCACCCGAGGGCGGCTGGCAGCAGCGGGGTTCCGGTGGCAAGGGACCACGTCCCTGGATGGAGGTGGCGCCAGGCTGGCCTCGTGCGTCAGCTGAGAGGCGCAGTGATGGGAACAGGGGCTTGGGGTGCTGGGATGGTCACATTTAACTTTCCCTTGTGGGCAAATGAACTAACTATAAGAAATGCAGGTTGCTGTGAAGGAGGGACAAGAGAGGTGATGTGGCTGCTTAGGTTTGAACATGGTGGGAATGGCACAGTTCAAGCATCCAGCTCTGCTGAGCAAAGATGTCCATATGTGTGTAGCTGGAGGCATCGAACAAGTCCTGCAGTCTTGACTGAGGATTAGGTTTAAGCCTGTTCTGTTTTTCTAAATTAAACTGTTGCTTTAAAAACACTGAGAACTCGAAATCAGGGACAGCAAAGCCAGTCTTGCTCTAGTTTTCATATTTGTTCCCAGAGACTTGTTGGCAAAATTGTACTCTCTGTACTTTTACAAAAGAAATCTAGGACAGAATTGTTTGAATAGAGAGCTATAAGTGATAAAAATCTGTTTATACCACAACATCTCCAGCCAAATGATTGACGTATACATTTCTGTCCTTCCATTGATGTAACTTTTCAATTTCCTGTTGATGTCTAAGCTTGATTTATTTTTCCATTTATTTGGGTTTTACAAAGAGCACTAAAGAGCTTGGCACTTGGGTCTCTATTTTTTTTCATCATTCAACTCTCTTAGTCCTCGACCACTTCATTGTTTCTGCAAACAATGAGAAAGAGAGATGGAAAGAACAGCTGTGAACAGCTGGTTTGTTCACCAGGTGCCTGACTGGTATTCAAGTATCGTCTTTTGAGGGAGGTCTGTATTCCCTGAATAACCCTTAAAAGGCAAAATTCAGAGTTCACTTTGTTTGCTGCCTTCGTACACGATGTGACACAGC
>JANHGB010054349.1:0-15715 GCA_026283785.1 Coracopsis vasa
CCCCAGAGCACAGCAGAGGGGCAGGATCCCCTCCCTGAGCTGCTGCTCACGCTCTGGGGGTGCAGCCCAGCACACGGGGGGTTCTGGGCTCAAGCGCACACTGAAGCTGGGTCATGGGGAGCTTCTCCTCACCCAGCACCCCAAGTCCTTCTCCTCAGGGCTGTTCTGAATCACTTCTCCATCCAAGCTGTAGCTGTGCCTGGGATTGCCCTGACCCAGAGGTTCCCAGAGCTTTACTGTCACCATGGTTGAGTAGAAGGACAGGCTCAATACAGCTGCCTGCCCCTATCAGCCCCATTCCCATTTTTCATTCACTTGGGAATCCCTGAGCACCACTGCAACATCTGGGCATCAAATGCCGCCTAATGCTTTTGGGGAGGATGCACACCCATAAACATCCCTGGAGAGCCCAGCAGAGAGCAACCATTACCCATGGAAGAAGATGCTCACCTGCTTGTATGCTGGCTTCACCCCAGGCATGAGCACCCGGTACCGGTCCACGAACTCCACAAACGTGTAGCGGATGGGGTATCCGGCTCGTCGGATCCGGATGGTCTCCATCATCCCGGAGTACCTCAGCTGACGGACGCACAGCTCCCGGTCAAACAGCTGGGGAGGGTACAGGACACAGTGGTTTGATAGCACATTTTGGCATGGATTTGCCATAAGAGAGTGGGGACTCTGAAGAGGTGTGGGGCAAGCAAGTCAGGCGTCCACCCAAATCCTTCACTTTGAGGACCAGAAGACTGTTGGCTGCCATAGGTCTGATCTTACAAGCTTCTGATTGTGTTTGACTCAATTTCTTTCATTGCCACTTTCAAGACTGGATGTGTCCTACACGTTACACAAAGGGCTGAGGGGAGAACTGGTGAGCACTATCAGAGAGTCATAGAATCAAGGAATCATAGAATAGTTTGGGTTGGAAAAGACCTTAAGATCATTCAGTTCCATCCCCCTGCCACGGGCAGGGACACTTTCCACTAGAACATCTTGCTCCAAGCCCCTGTGTCCAACCTGGCCTTGAACACTGCCAGGGATGGGGCAGCCACAGCTTCTCTGGGCACCCTGTGCCAGCGCCTCAGCACCCTCATAGTAAAGAACTTCTTCCTTATATCCAGCCTGAACTTCCCCTCTTTTAGTTTAAACCCATCACCGCTTATCCTATGGGTACAGTCCCTGATGAAGAGTCCCTCTCCAGTATCTTTGCAGGCCCCCTTCAGACATAATTCCCTCCTCATCCTCCTGCATATGGCCCCACTGCACCCTGCAGCCACCCAGGACCTGCCTAACTCATTCAGGGAAGTGTTTCATTTCATTTGCTCTAAGGTCAGGGAAACACTCCCCAGAGGTAACCATGGATGAGGCACTGACGATGCACAAGTAGTGATGGGGAGGTCCACATCCCCAAACCATCATGGGGCTTGGCCAGAAGTGTGCATCCCGTCTGCTAACACAGCTGCTGCTTGGGGGAAGGAGGTGTCTTGTGATGGCAAAACATGGAAAATCCCCACAAAACACCTTCCCATCCCTTCCCATGCCACATGCTGGTCTCCTGTGCCCACCCTGAGGCTGAGCCAGTCTTCTGTTTCTTGTGTATCTGCAACAAGTAGCACCCAGACACGTGGGAGAAGCTGGAAAGCTGTCTGGGTAATGGAGACAAGGTATTGCAAGATGCTGTAGCACCATCTCATCACATTCTTGGCTCTGAACTGCAGCCAGCAGCCTGTCAAATTAACCTTCAGCTGGCTGCTGGGAGCAGACAAAGCTATGGAACAAGAAACCTTATGAAAAGCTCTGGCTCGTGGGTTTGCATTGCCATACATTCGTGGAGGGAAATGCAGGGATGAAACCTTTTACCTGGCATCACTGACAGGTCTTCAGGAGGGAACAGGGACAGCTCTGGTGCCCTCCTCTCTCTGAGATTGTGTTTCTCTGCCTACCACTGACAAGCACCAAAAGCAGGAAAGGACAGGGACACCTCACTATAAACCATGTCACCCAAGGCTCTGTCCAACCTGGCCTTGAGCACTGCCAGGGATGGAGCATTCACAGCTTCCCTGGGCAACCCATTCCAGTGTCTCTCCACCCTAACAGTAAGGAACTTCTTCCTTATATCCAATCTAAACTTCCCCTGTTAAGGAAATAAATGTTCATTGAGTCTCCAGTAATTGCATCAGTCGCGCAGACTTGAGAGAACAGAGAAGGATTTCTATCTTCATTTGGAGCAGGGTGTAGAGGGCAACCTGGGGAGTGTGTCTCTGTGTGTGTGTGGAGCTGGTTTTGTCTTCAAGGAGCCTGGGTCTCCTCTGGTTTGATATCTTCCTGAAGGAGTAGAGAATTGCACTAGAATGGAAGATGTTCCACAATGGGATGGCAGGGAATTTTAGCTTTCTCCCCAGCTCCACCACAGGCATTTCCAAGGAGCTACTGAATCACATTGTTTCTGATTTTCCAATTAGTAGAATATTGGCATTTCTCTAAATAAGAGGGGAAGGGAATGAAGAAACCATGGTGGGAAGTACAAGTTTCCAGACAGAAGCAAAAGGAACGCCACAGGAATTTATGAAGACAGCAGCAAGTCTTAACTCCCACATAGCAACCTGCCCATGGCACAATGCAGAATCACGATGGTTTGGTCAACTTTGGCTGCTTGCTGTTTGTAAGCTGAACTCAACAGGGAGCTGTAAGGACTGCCACAGCCCATCTCCCACCATCACAGCAGGGAGCAGTGAAGAGAGACTGGCTACTCTTTAATAACACAGTGCTTCAAGAGCTCCCATTTAGGGGGTCCAGAAAACACCATGTGCAACTCCCTGCCCTTCCCCACAGCAGTGGGAAGGCCCATGAGCACCAGTGCCTGGCCAGGACAACCCCTCACTCCACTCTGCAGGGCCAACAACGCAAAGGTGCACCAGGTAAAGGATGCTGAGCCCTGCCACTGCACCGGGGTGGGGATGCATCACCTTTGGGTGGGGAGGTGAGACAGGGGGCTATGGCACCATCCATGGCACCATTTCTCTACCACAGCGGCAGCTCAATGCTGTGTTTTGTTCAGGATTTAACTTCTTTTTTTCCTGTTTTCCCTCCGGTGTTCGTTAGCAGCAGTGACATTTCTGCGGACGGGCAGGCGATGACGGCAGCTAATGGCTCCCGGGCCCTCTCTCCTGTTTCCTTAGCAACTGAGGGAAGGGAAAACAGAACCTGTCAGATGGAAAATGTCAATTATAGCGGATGCGGAGGGAAGAGATGCTGCAAGCAGAGGAGGCGTGCGGTGGCGGGGGGAGCGCGGTGGCCAAGGGCTCAGTAGCTGCTGGTTGAGGGGTGCCTGGCGCTGCCATCCCGACAAACAGCATTGGGATGACAACATTCAGGTGTTGGATGGAGGACTGCACTGTTCCATGGGTAATTCTGCCAGAGAAAGCCCAGCCTCATGGCCAAGCATCTGCCTGACCCCTTGCCCAGGCAGCCCAGCCTGCCCTGCGGTACATGAAAGCAGCTGGAAAAGTATAAATCAGATTAACTAATAAATAAATAAGAGGGAGGAATAAATAAAAGGCAGCAGGCGAGCTGTGCCTGCATTTCATCTATCGATCCTCACCCCCTTGGTGGACGCAGGGCGGATCAATGCTGGAGGAGAAGTCCTCTGCTGAAACGGTGGGGAAGGAGCTGCTGACGCAGTGTTAATATTAATCAGAGAGTCGTCCCCATGCACACTACCAGCGAGACAAAAGCAGGTGGTGCTGGCAGCGCTGCCCACTCCTGCATGCCCTGGGTGGGGAAAGGGGCTGCAGGCAGGCGGTGGATGCTGTGGCTGTACATGCACCCTGCTGCGGGGGGTCCAGTTGGCACTTGGTACAGGGATGCGGCACCGGGATGCACCCACTGCCAGCCAAAACACCCTCCCTGGAAGGAGGGTGAGGCTGAAATCAGGGATCCCCTCTGCAGGGAACCCTGGGGTGTCACAAACTCAACCCAGTCCCATCCCTGTGGCATCGCCAGTGGCATCTGAACCATGAGCCACAGTGTGTCTGTCTGCCTCAAGCATCTTACTGCATGGTTTGGGTGCTTTTTCTTTATGCAACACCCCATCTCCACCTTGCTGACAACTCCAGAACACAACGGGTTTTAAAACTAAAAGGGAAAAACCCAAAGCGGCAGTGACAGCAGTGGGATGCCCGGCACTTCCAGGCAGCGATCTGCACACACACAGCTCTTGCTGTAGCCGCAAGAGCACCCTAAGGACGCCCGGGGTTGTTGTTCAGTCACCTTGCGCTGACACCTACTTGCCCATTCAGTCTTTTTAACACAGACAGTGCTAAATCAGCCTTTACTCTCTTCACTTCAGCACATCCAGGCCTCCTTGTCACGCTGTGACATGGGGGATTCGGACTTTCCTTGTCTTGACTGACATTTATATCCTGCCGGGAGGGAGTGAGCTGGCTGCTTGTGCACCATGAATGCTAAAGCAAGCGGAATAAAGGAGAGAACAACTACCTTGGGAAAGCGGTCACCTGCAGTTAGCTGAAAGAATGAGCTTTATGCCATTTTCTTCTATGCCTTTTTGTTGTTTAGTTGCATGGATCAGGAAGCCTGGGGCTCGGGAGTTCAGCTTTCTCTTTCCTAAGCAAACAAATGCCTTGCTGGCCACTTAACCTGCTCCGTTTGCAGGCTCTCCCTTTATCAGACAGTACTTGCCTGTCTCTGCACAGCCCTGCTACATCCCTACGTGAAAGGAAAGGCCAGGACTTGCTTCATTTTCCCTACCCCTTCCCCTAAGTCATCTCTACAAATGAGAAAATCATGTGAGGAATGGACCAGAAGTGCCTCAAGCCAGTGTTTCAGTGAGTTTCATCCTAATGCTGAGGCCTAAAACCCTGACTGGATCCTGTTTTACAGACCTGTCCCTTGAGTCCTCCAAAGTCCCAGCTCCAAGCAAAGCCCATCACCTCCCTTCTCTGCCTTGTCTCCAGGACGCATCACTCAGGTCCACCTCCCCTGTGCTTCCACTTCTCATGGTCATGGGTTATTTTTACATTTCTCTTATGTAAGGTCAGGCTCTGCTCTGGTTTCCACTTCTCTCTGAAACCACAGGAAAAAAACTACCATGAATTCAAATAATGGACATCCAGCTAATCATCATCCCAGGTCTTTGCCATGGCACCCTGACATGCAAAGCTCCAGCTTCCCGAGAGCCCTGGGGATTCCACTCCTGGGGAATAACCTGCATGGCACGAGCAGCAGAGCATGACAGCTCCAAACAACCGGCTTTAGCCAGTCTCTATTTATCTATTTCTGTGCACACTGACTTTCTGACCTTTTTGTGTGCCTTACCCAAAAGCATTCATCACCCAAACCTCACTGGGATGTTACAATCACAGCACTATCAAACCCCTCAATCAGACAGAGTGCTGGTTGTGTTTAAAGAGCAGTGATTCCTGTGGATTTTCCCAGCACGTCACCCATAGATCCCAGTGTAGGATGCACAAGTAGGCACCATCACTGTGTGGTTTAGATGGGACTGGAGCAGAGCACAGAGATCAGGCAAAGGGCATGTATGCATCCCAGGGAGAAACAACAAGCAGAGCTCTGCTCTTCAGCCTGAAAACCATGCACTCAGCTCAATACACAATAACATTTCCAAATGACTTTGTCTAAGATGTTGGTGCTGTCAATAAATCTGAAAGCAGCAATGCTCATCCCAGCCAGCCAGCAACCCTCTCCCCCTCATTCCACCTCCCTTCAGGACCTGAGCTCAGCCAGCAGCTTGGCCCAGTATCAAAGCCCATGTGCTGCTGGCCCTTGTTTTGGCTGCAGAATTCAGCCTGGCCATGGCAGGGCTGTAAATATCAATTGTTCTAACCCCGTTAGAGCCTAATAGGCTCAGAATATCCACTGAGGCAAGGGCCTGACCCTGCTCGTCAGCAGTCATGACATGGACCAGCTCTAGCGTGTTCAGGGTATGCAAAAGGCTTAAATGCACATTTAATGGTTGTCAGGCAGCAATTCCTATTAATATAGACAGTCACATCCCAGGGCTATGGAAAAGAGCTGAAAAGCACGGAAGAAAAATGAATTTATATCAATGGACGTTTGCATGATCAAGAAATGAGTTAAAGTTGCTCAGTTCCTGAAAGAGACACTGCGAGGCTGGAATCTGGATTGTTATTTCAGAAGGTTCCCTGCCCGTGTGGCTTAGATGTTCAGTTATTGACATTTGAGTTCATTCTCATTTATGCACTTCCTTTAGTTGTGTTTTGCCCAGGAAAAAGCAGCACAACTCAGGCAGATAATCTGTTGCTGCTTTGCATATCTGTTTTCCATCATTAATTTTTTATACCTTCTCCATCACAAGCAACTGAACTATCAGCACCCTAACACCTTAATACAAACAACAACCTCCTCCCACAAGAGATTAACCCCTCACTGTGTCCGTAACTCCCCTTTCCCACAAATCAAAACCCAAGAACCTGAAAATATTCACCAACATGTAAAGCCTTTGGTGGAAATCTCCTTCATTGCATTGTGTACAACATAGCTTTAAGGCAAAGCCAAAACTGACATTATCATTTTTCAGCACCAAACTGCTTTGTCCAGGGGTGGCAGATCATTCACTTGCTTGTCATAGGTTAGGACAGTTCTTTTGTGAAGCTTTGTAACACACCAATTTGCCTTTCCTTGCAGAATGTACAGTTTTGCTAACCTCTAAACTGATAAACTATGTAAGTGAAGGCAGAGTCAAACCCTTCACATGGACACAAGAAGTTATTTCATGTCACATTGAGTTTCCTGTTGCCCCCTTTATTTTCTCCTTTCATGTTGTCATCCTCATCTGAACAACCTTTCCGAGACTTGAAAAGGTCAGTGCCCTCACATTTGGGCCTTAGGATTAGAGGTGATGAGCTGTGTTGAAGGACATAATTGAGCCTGAGCAGAAAGAGAGATCTCAGCCTGCACAGGGTACCTGCAGCCCTGGCCCTTGGAAGGATCTAAAGGGTGTTTGTGATGGGGATGATGCTGGGATTTTAGAAAGCTGCAGGCTGCCTCAAGAGGTAATTAATGAAGTCTAATTGGTCTCAAGGCCCTCGATAGTGGCTCTGTCTGCAGCCGTCAGCCTCTTTGTCCTCCTGAGGATCCTGCTCACAGAGCAGCCCTGTGCATCGCCTGCATTTGGGTGGGTTGTAGGCAGAGGAACAGGGGGTTGCCCTGCTCATTGCAGCCAGTGCTGGAGACAAAAGGCTGCAAATCTGCCCAACTGCCTGGTAGGGAGCCTTGCTGTGAGAGAAATGCAGTGCTGAGGAGGCAAAACAAGCTCAATCTGAGCAGGAGCATCAAATCCCTCCACCATCGCTGGGATATCCCAGCAGTGGGTGATGGTGCTGGTGATGGTGGCCCTAGTGCCTGTTCCAGCCAGCAGAAGGTACCATCTCTCTTCACTCATCACTGAGTGCACAACAGTTTTGACAATCAATGTTTAATAAACTTGGACTAAACTTGGCCAATTCCCATGTTAATTGCACATTTCCATCCCTAATGCAAAGTGGACATTTTACTTTCCCCACACTAGTACTACCCTTTTCCCTGTATTCCTGCTGCATTAACAGCCCTTTCCCATATGGCGTGAGCAGGCAGGATCCCTGCCTGGAGCAGCATCTCCCAGCGGGGGTCTGCAAGACCTCAGAAAGCAACCCAAAAAACAACTGCAAAGAACAAGCAGGCATTTAAACCCAGGTGTGTGCTTTCTCATACTGGAGGCTCAGAAGCAAATAGAATGAAGGAAACCACAACACTAAACAAGTATTGTGGTTTAGCCGGATACTCTTGTCAGCAGAGGAAAATCCTTGTGGCAGCTCAGCACAAACTGACTGGCAGTGGGGTTTTTGGTGGATGGGCATCAGGTGAAGGAGAAGGGAAGCACCCACCCCCAAAATTCAGTCTGTAAAGTCTCTGAATGCAAAGCAGCAGCTGACTTCAACAGAAGATGACCATGGAAGAAGGTCCATAATTTCCTTTGACACCACCACCACAGCCAAATGTGGGAGCAAAGGAGTTTCACATCTCTTCAAGCTGAAGCTGCCTCATCATTCCCTTGCCCAAACCAGCCCTGGGATACAATGCAGAGAAGACCCTGAGATCCTTATCACAGCCTGAGGAATACAACACCTGGAAAAACCCATACATTGGGTTGATTTCCTTTCATTCTTTAATGATCTTTTCTCCCATGCCCAGCCCTCCCTCCTTTCTCATCACATTCTTCACTACACACTGTCTACTTAGCAAAATAAATGGCCACACTCTCAGCACAGAGGGATGTAATTTCTGCTTGGCTTGCTAATGGTCTCTCATTGCAATGCAGCAGCCACAGGGTTAAATACATTCTGGCAGCTTCAGAAGCTGTGCCCAAGCAAAAGAGAAGACAGGGTATAGGCAGAGCAGAAAGGAGTCTACAACCTGGAAAGCTTTTATGGCAATCATAGAATGGTTTGGGTTGGAAAGGACCTTAAGATTATCCAGTTCCAATCCCCTGCCATGGGTAGGGACGCCTCACATTAGGCCATGTCAGCCAAGGCTCTGTCCAACCTGGCCTTGAACACTGCCAGGGATGGAGCATTCACCACTTCTCTGGGCACCCTGTGCCAGCGCCTCAGCACCCTCCCAGTAAAGAGCTTCTTCCTTACATCCAACCGGAACTTCCCCTGTTTCAGTCTGAACCCATCACCCTTTGTCCTATCACTGCAGTCCCTGATGAAGAGTCCCTCCCTGCCCTCTTCAGCAGCCTTCTGGCTGCAGGGGAAGAAAAGGCTCCATTCTGCAAAAGATGCAATAAAACCCACCAAAACTACCATCAAGGTTGAAACAACCTCTTCCCTGTGAGGGTGCTGAGGCTCAGGCACAGGGTGCCCAAGGAAGCAGGGGCTTGAACAGGGGCTTGAAGCAACCTGCTCTAGTGGAAGGTGTCCCTGCCCACAGCAGGGGTTGGAGCTGGATGAGCTTTAAGGCCCCTTCCAACCCCAACCAGTCTGGGATTCTAACAAGTATGCCAGAGAAGCTGCTGAGCACCAGCGTCAGTGCCCAAGAGAGATTCCATAAAGGGAGGACGTCCTGGCAACTGATGCTCTCCAGGCAGGGCACAGCCAGGGGTTTTGGCAGCCAGCATATCCCAGAGCAGCTTGGATGCTGCAATGGATGCAAAAAGGTCAGTGGAGAAGCCACAGCCCTGAAACCCCATGTGAGGGTTTGCTTCCTTCATCCTCACCCTGGCTGAGCAGCTCCAGGGCTCACAGCACTGTTTGTCAATGCAACTGAGAGAACAGAGCACAGGTTACACTGCAGTGGTCCCTCCAGCGTCTCTGGCTGCTCCCGTGGCCAATCCACCCTCCCAGCCAGCAGCTCTCCATCCCATCCAGCCTCCAGATGGACGTCACAGCATCCCACCATGATGCACAAACACCTGCAACCTATATAGTGCCAACAGCTCCCTGCCAGTGGGCTGGAGGGATGATCCTGCCCCAGAGCACCTCCCTCCAGAGCAACCAGCACTCACTTTCTACTGTAGCACCTTCATTAGGGTTGGAGTAACCTTCTCCCTTCCTCTTGATCCTCCGGATTATCCCTCCATCCTCAAACAAGTCCTCACCTTTGAAGTCAAGCAGCTCAACCTAAAAAATAAAACAACAAAGAAAAGGTGGGCAAAGCTCAGGGAGAGGGAAAGGAGAAAACAAACAGAGAAGCCACAGAGCAGCAGTTCATCCCCTGGCTGGAAGGCCAAGTCAACCAATTCTCCATTCAGCTGCTGAGCAGAAGTTCCCCATAAAAGCCAGCTCCAAGCCACAGCATAATACACACGATTTATAAGAAACTGGGACACATCCAGTACCTGAAGCACAACACAGTAACAGTACAAATAAGTTTATTAAGCCTGTAAGGGTACAACACAGTCATTGCTGCAAGATGCTGCGAAAGCTGCCCAGGACCAGCGTGGGCAGGAGCTTCCCCTTCATCCTGCGACGGGACCAGCTCCGACCCACGGCTTTGTCCCCACTTGACTTGGAAAGACTCCGCCTTAGAGCGGACAGACCCATTCCTCTCACTGCCTGGTCCTGACGAGCCCTGACCCGTGCCAAAACCTTGGCTCTCCAACCGCCCCACGGCATGAATGGGTTTTTAGCACCCGGAGGCATTTCCCAGCTGCTTTCTCCTTCCCATGTACATGTTTAAAGCAGGAATCTGCCCACTCTCCCCCCTGGCACCAGGGCTCTCCCCAGCCGGAGGCTTCAGTCCCAGCCTCCCAGCTCAGACAGTTCTGAGAAAACCCTGGCAGCGGTTCCTGGAGCACAGGGACACGTTTCAGGAATCCAGGCTGGGGTTTTTGTTGGTTTTGGGTGGGTTTTTCTTCCTTTCTGAGCTGGCTGGCAAGGCAGGAAGGGAGCAAGGGGCTCATCCCCGCACCAGCTCAGCAGCGTTACTTGCCTCAAAGAAGAGGGTGGCGTTGGAGGGGATTTTGGGGGCGCTGCCTGCAGAGCCGTACGCGTACTCGGGTTTGCACAGCAAGTAGCAGATCTCTCCCTTCTTCATGGTAGCCACCCCGATGTCCCATGCCTTGATTACCTGACCTAGGAGAGAGGCACACGTCAGGCAGGAGGGAACCACCACCAGCCCAGGTAATACCCAGCCTGGGTGCTACAAGGACAGCACCCCAAGAAAAGGCACCCTCAGAAGTCACTTAATGCAGGGCTGACACCGATCATCTATCGAGCAACAGGGCCCCACCACCCCCACGGTCATCCCATTCCCCCCAGGATCATCCCAGCCTCAAGCATCCCCCCGGCCCAGCTCACCCTTGCCCAGGCTGAAGACAAAGGGCTCGTTCCGATCGCGGCTGGAGTCGAATTTTTTACCACTGGCCAGTTTTCCTTTGTAGTGGACATAAACCTTGTCCCCAATCATGGGGGACTCATCTTCACCCCCAGGCCGTTTAATGATCTGAGAGAGAGAAACCACCCGTGAGAAAGGGAGGCTGTGGGACAGCTAAGGATGCACATGGAAAGATATACAGATATTTGATAGGGACACAGATATTAGATACACAGATATTAGAGACATATATACAGGTATCAATATTAGCTATAGATATCTATATTATAGATCCTAGCTATAGATCCTAGCTATAGTTATAGGTAATAGATATAACGCCCATTTAGATACATAGATATTAGAAGATGTATAGGCACACGTGCATTTTCATATATACATACATGCGTTTTTATACATAAACCACATGCATGCACACATATATATATACGCACATACACATACATATAAGTATATGCATGCACATACATAAAAATCTCTATACACACATGCATATACACCTCAGTGCTGCTCTAAACCAAAGGAAGGCTTGAGGGGGAGCCATTCAATCTGTCCTTCCATCAGCCCCTAAAAATAAACCCCATGGGACAGGGCTGGGAGCTGAGAGCTGCCCGTTCTCTGCAGCGCTGCCTGGATAAACACAGTGGCTCGAAACCCAACGCGAAGGCGACCGCGCTCGCTTTCTGCCCGTACACATCTTACTCGCAGGGGTGTGTCATTTCACTACTCGCTTCTTGTCAACACTTCTTTTGAATACTACAAGCCTGGAACATGCAGTTCTCGAGCTGAGGATGGAGCAGGGGAGGATGCTATTCTTAGAGGAAAGGTCCTATTCAACTGGAGAAGAACAAGCGCTGGGGAGCAGAACTATCCAGAAACGGCCCTGAATATGAAAAACGTGTTGTGGAGCAGACTGCATGACCTCAGTAATGTGCTCTTTTTAATGTCTGTTGAGTCACACATAAAAATGCCTTGTGGATTTACAGCTAATAATCTGATTAGGAACACAATAGCAGTGAAATTGATTGAGCAGCCTGAATCTATCAGTCTCAAATACCACTCCATCCTTCTTTATTACAAGTGATGCTCATCTCCTTTGCCCTTCGAAGAGAAGAAACCAATCCTACAGCCCTCGAAGTACTACGTGACCCCAGAGGCTGGAGATGCAGCCCACCAATGTGACTGTGCTGCCCAGAATGCAGAAAGAAAGGCAGGACCCTCCTGGCAGCCCCCCTCACCTTCAGGACCCCTCGGTCTCGAGCCGGTGTGATGTCCTCCCCATGCTCAGCGAGAGCCGCCGCCTGCACCTCCCCTTCGCTCTTGGTGGCCTCATCAGTGGTCATGGTCTTTTTGCATAAGCCCTGGACCTGAGGAGACACGACACCCACCCCGTCAGCCTGTCAGGACCATGGGAAGTGGTGTAAGAGGAAAGGGTTAAAGACAATAAGCGGCTCGCTCTGCTGTGGGGCCAGGGCAGGAAGCTTTGAGCACATCTCGAGTGTACAGAGCGGAAAATCCCTTCCCAGGGGCCACCCCAGCTCTGCTGAACCATAGAGCACAGGAAACCCCGATGTGCAGAGCCCAGGGACAGCCCGTCAGCTTTGTCTGCCTGCACCAGTGCGGATGCTCACAGTGGTCCCCAGACTTCACCTGCAGCCTGGGGGCTACCACAGAATCATAGAATAGTTTGGGTTCAAAGGGACCTTCAGAGCTCATCCACTCCAACCCCTGCAATGAGCAGGGACATCTTCAAGTAGATCAGCTTGCCCACCAAGCTTCACCCATCCTTTCTGGCTCACAGAGAGGTGAGCACCCCTTGGGTATAGGTGCTAGAAATACATGAACCAGGTTAGCATTTGCCTTTTGAGGGTTTTTTATACAGCTCAAGATTATTTCCCACAAGGAATCACCTTTTTGTCAGAGACACTCTAATTGGGAAAGCAGCACATCAACCCCAGGCAAACTTTGATTTCTCTTGCCCACCAAAAACACTCCAAAGCGACAGAGCAGGCTCCAAGTCTCAGGCAAGCAAAGCACCCCCCTGCACGGAAAGACCTGAACACGCAGCAAGCATCTTCTCCAAAAACTAAACCCAAACACCAAAAGAATCCCAACTATTTCTGTGGATAAAGAGAAAATTCACAGCGAGACGCACAGAAATTGGGTTTTTTTCTGCTGGAGCTCCACACTCCCAACGTCACCACTAAGGTGCCAGAAAAGCCTTTTCGTCAAACACGTTCTTTTTCCAACAGTGCCTGGTGAAAAGAGAATTGCCTATGGCTTAAAACCCATATTTCCTGATGATTTCCTTCAGACCATAAGGCTATTTTGGTAGCTGCACTGCTGTGTGACACGTAATCAAGGAAACATGTGACGGAGAATGAGAAGTGATGGGTTTTTTAAGACATAAACCAGACCTATTAAACCCACTTCAATTGCGAAACTTTCCCATCGTCTTTGGTGTGGAAGCTGATGTTAACCAGCAGGAGAAATCACTCATTCAGGGGATTCGAAAAGAGCAAAGGATGTTTTCAGCTCCAAGCACAGATAAGTCCTGCTGCAAGAAGAAATGAGCTCCTTGCACCCGAGTGGAAAGGGAAGAGCTGGAACCCGCCACCCCCCAGCACAGGAAGCCACCGAGACACAAAGAGTCCTGCAATGGAAGAGGCAAATAAAAAAATACGGGAACTACTTGCAGCAGTGCTCAATTACCACAGGCTCTGGGGTAACATGAATGAAGATTTTGTGTCTGCTCCCTTTCCTAAATAATAAACCTAAACAAAAACACTAAAACCAGCAACTTTGGTGGCGAGGCTTATTACCTCCGGGTGATGATAAACTGGAAAACAAACCAGGGGTTACTTTGGAAGCAATGTTTTATGAGGGTGCTGAGGCACTGACACAGGGTGCCCAGAGAAGCTGTGGCTGCCCCATCCCTGGCAGCGTTCAAGGCCAGGTTGGACACAGGGGCTTGGAGCACCCTGCTCTAGTGGAAGGTGTTGCTGGTATTTGCAGTGGTGTTGGGTTAGATGTGCTTTAAGGGCCCCTTCCAAACCAAACCTTTCTATGATTTGGGTGCCGAGATGGTCTCCAAGCCACCTACCACCACTATGGCCATCCTTCTGGAGATGAGTGAGGAGTGGTGGTGCCCATCACTGGCATCATGGCTCAGGGCTTCCCCACACAGATCCTGTGCAGCACCAGGGACACAAACCACATCCATAACCCATTTATTGTGGTACTGAGGATCAGGAGGAACACAAAAGGGGAGCAGCTTGCATAAGAAATTCCACCTCCTAGGAAAGCACCTCCCAAGGTCCACCAAGCAGCCACCGCCGGGATGCAGCAGACGGATGGGGAGGTGCTGGCTCTGGTTTGCCGGTTGCTAAATCCCACCAAGAGACATCTAAAAATACACCATACGCATCCTTTTCATTATTTTTCTACGTAAGCAATTAGTGGAGTCATCCAGGGAAGCTGGCCAAGGCAGGCAGGAGGGGACACGCTCTGCGTCAGAAGCAGTGGGAGGGATGGAGCCCACAAGACCGGCTATTAAGATGAGGTCCACATTATGAAAGAGCTTGAGACTTCTCCGTCCAGCGAGAGCGGCTCCACCTCGGCTAGAGAAACCACCACGCTGCTCCCACTTATCTCGGGTCTGGAGCAACAGGAGGAGCCTGGCTGGGGTCCAAAACCCCAATTAATGTGAAACAAACAGTTGGGGAGGGGGGGAATATCTGCTGCTCCCTGAATTTAACTCCCGGGGAGCCAGGGACTGTGGGTGAGAGCCCTGCGAGCTTGTCAGAGCGTGGATCTTCCCATTGCAGGACCACGTGTGCCTTGGATACAATCAGGGACACAAACAATTCATCACCCCGTGCAAAAGCCTCTGGGTATTTCCGACACGAGAAGCATCCTGCTCTCCCGTTGTTCGTAGCCACAAGCTTCATGTGGTAACTCTGTCGATGAAGCCAGGTTAAACGCTCTGATCACCCACACTGCTTTATTTCCCTGGGGTGTAAATATGGAAGAGAAGGTGGTAAAGAGTGAAACCCCCTCAGGCTGGGGTGTCCTCTTCAACCCAGAGGTGCTGCAATTCTGCAGTGCATTGGAACATCACTGAAAGGACACCAAGAGGAAAGGAATTTCCATGCAGAGAGAATAAAAGCAATAGAGAAGAGAGTAAAAAAATCCAGAGCACGGCCCAGGAAAGCTGTTTGGGGGCAGTTCTGTACAACTTGATTCCTTCCATTCTGAAGCAAAGTCCCTTGCAGGAGCCTGTAAACCCACAAATACCCCTGCTTGAGCTCCAAGCCCAGTGCTGGGGTCTGTACCTCCAGTCACCGTTCAGGACCCAAAGCCTCCACCCTCCCCAGGCCACACAAGAGGACAAGTTTATTCCTCACCGCTGAAGGAAAGGGTTTGGAGGTTCCATTTGTTTGCTTTCAATCAGTCCCCACTCTACTGGATGACCTGGAAATTCAGTGTAATAATCCGTAATTTATGAGCTATAATAAACAAGCTTCGAAACCCAGAGGTTTCAACATCTGGACACAATCTCTTTCAAGTGCAACTATCTCAGCATTAATTAATATCAAATATATTAAAGAGCTCCTAGCTGAGCAAACAAAGAGGCTTGAGAGTTCAGAAACCTCCTGCAAGTGCGCGACATGCGCTTCGCTCAGACCAGCACACCCACGGTGCCAGCACACACCTGCTCTCAGCCCCACTAAAGGAATATAAACTCATAGAATCATGGAATGGTTTGCGTTGAAGGGACCTTAAAGCTCATCCAGCTCCAACCCCTGCCACGGGCAGGGACACCTTCCACTAGAGCAGCTTGCTC
>JANHGB010054349.1:15815-90605 GCA_026283785.1 Coracopsis vasa
CCCTTCAGACACTGGAAGCTGCTCTGAGGTCTCCATGCAGCTTCTCTTCTCCAGGCTGAACAGCCCCAATGTTCTCAGCCTATCTTCATATGGGAGGTGCTCCAGCCCCTGATCATCCTCATGACCCTCCTCTGGACTTGCTCCAACATCTTCCAGCCTGGGCAAAGGAGGCTACAAATGCTGGGCAAATGGGCAAAATGACAAGAAAAAAATCTGTGGAGAGTTTTCCTGGCTTATGCTTATAATGATGAGGGGCCCTCCTCAGTTAAACACCAAGTCCTTGTCCTTTCTAAGGCTACCTATCCCTCTATCACCACATTTCCTCTTAAACAGCAGTTGCTCATAATAACCCTTCCATTTTCTTTCTATTTTTCTATGGCTGCAACCCGCCTCACATAGATTTCCTGGAAGCCAGGCTGTAGTCAAGCGAAGTAGTTTGCTGCCTTCATTTGTCTGTTTGAATGATGGCTTTGGGAAGGGGTGTCTTATGGCAAGGATGCTGTCAGGAGGGCTGAGGGTTGTCCTGGTCCTCCCCAACCCCATCACTGCTCAGCTGGGTGGCCCTGGGACCTCCTCTATCAGCCTGCAGGTAAGGGTGAGAGCTGCTGTCCAGAGCACATGTGTAGTAAGACTTAATGGAAGCTGAAAAGCACTTTAAGCTCCTCAGCATAAGACTTTTTAACTAAAACCCACTATAACATCATGTTGGTTATAGTATGAAGGAGCCTTGTACAGGGACAGTGGTGCACAGCAGTGGCAGGATGGCAAAGAGAGGTCACTGGGACCACCTGCATCTTAGCCTGGCTTTACCACAAATGCAGCCTCAGGTGAGACGTGAGCTGCTTGTGCTGTTGGGGAAAACCATCCCCAAATGCAGAGCAACCCTTTCATTTCCTAACAGAGACTGCCCAAGCTCACCATGCACCCAAACAAAAGGCTTTTCAAACAGCTCCATGGGGAAAAAAGAAGACTTGAAAGCAGCTGAAAATGTTTCCTTGTCCCTCCTGAAGTCTACAAGGTCTCTTGTCCCTTGTTTTGATGGCAAACCCCTCTCTCTGGGGCCTCGGGGTGACGTTGCTCCTGCACAGAGCGGCTGGTGCACTGCCACCTCTCACTTCTGGTGTGATCTCCAGAGACAGCAACAACACAGGGCAAGGGATGCCACCCCATGCCATGCTTCAGTGTGCCTGAGGACTGAGCTCTCTGGTGTCCTTTGTCCCAGATCATGCCTGAGTCTCCTGGCAGTGCTATTATCCCAAGGTCCCTGATTACGGATGCTCCGTATATGCGTTCTTCCCCTGTATCCTTAAGATAAACATGTCCTTCACTGTAGTCACCTACTCCATCATCCACTCCTATCAAATGAGCCTTGCTAGCTCGTAAATTACTGTGCAAACCATTCCAAACAATAAAGGCAATTTTACTTACTGAACCATTAAATTTACATACTTAAATTAGACTCAACCAGACGTTGAGAGGGGACGTCTTGCGGCCAGACAAACAATGAATTTAGGGAAAGAGCTGCCGTGTACTTCCCCACCTCTCACATGAAATTAATGAGGTGCTTCAATTTAATCATCATTAAAATTACATCTTTATTTAGTTACTTAGAGTTTGACTCACTGCGCGGCGTGGAACATGGAGTAATGCTGCCAACATCAACCCTTTCATAGAGGGGAGGCAGGGAGGAGGTCCAGCTCCCCAAAATGCCCTTTGCACCCTTATCCAAGCAGACCTGGTCTGTGTGTCCTGATCCCAAACTGTTCTCCAGGGCTTGTTATTAAGGTAAAACAATGAAGGAAGAGAAACAGCAAGACAGAGTAAATTGAGAAACTAAGGTCTGGGATTACTCTGTTGGAGACAGGCAGCCAGAAAGGCACATTACTTCTTTAGACAGTACCAACAATTGGGAAGCTCTCATAGCATTATGAGTCTCGAAGTTCAGTGCATGTGACATAGAAAAACAGTTTGAAACAAAAGCATACAGCTGAGATAGAGACAAAGAGCCAAGAGACACGCCTGATCTCATGTGCACGTGCAATTTGGTTTGCATTTGCTCCCACACACACATAATTTATTCATCTCAAGATGCTCCTGTGCAGGAGGAGGCTGGTGCCAAGGGAGGGCAGTGCTTTCCCAGTTTCACCCTTGGGGTCTATCACTCATGCCCATGCACATCCTGAGACATGGGTGAGAGCTCACAGCCCAGTTGAGCAAGGGCTACTATAGCAGCAAGCACTCAGTTTGGTACCAGAAAGTTATCAACAAGCAATAGGGATGTCTGGAGACAGCAGCAAAGCCTGCAGGGTCTGTGGGGACAGAAGGAAGTGACAGGCTGCTCGCTGGGGAAGGTCCAGCACCCTGTGCTGGGGAACCTGCTGCCTCTCTGTGATACCAAAGTGATGTAAGAAAGCAGAATAAAGAGATTATGGAGCCCTGTGGAAGAAGTGGGAATAACATACTGGGAATAACATACTGGGAACATACATACTGGGAATAACATGTGCATGTAGGAAGAGATGGAAAGTGTCTGAAGCAGAGAGCTCTGCAGGAAAGCAGGAGGAAGGGAGAGATACTCCAGCCTAGAGACAAAGGTACCTGTGGTCCACCTGAGGTTACTGAGTATGTCAAAGGCCTAGTGAGATCTTCCCCAAAATCAGCAGTGGGCTACCAAAGCAGAGACCTTTTTTGTAACTCTATAATGATTTTCATCCTGACAGATTCCCTGCTCCTGACTTCAGCCATGCTCAGTGATCTCAGTGGCCTCTCTCCTGTTTGATGCTGATGAGAACAAGCAAGATTAGACCTTAATGAGTTCCATTTGGGGACATGAAACACTGAGAATCCCTCTTCCCCCATGGATAACCACAGCTTTGCATGGATGGAGCACATCCGCACGATTTCCATCAGAAAGTCTTCTCTTCTCCTTGACTCATTTAATGCATCCCGCTCCAGCAGCAATGGGAGACCAGCTCCCAGCAAGCCTACGGTGACACCATGGTAATGCTGACTCCTTTCTGAGACATGAGATACCTCCAAACCCACATTTACATGGCCAGTAATGGCATCTTCCAGCTGTCAGCAACACTACTGGGATGCTGTAGCAGTGCGCTGAGTGTGCACACCAGCACCAGTGCACATCCATGCTGAGGCTGGCACAAGACAGGGAACAGGATGCCCACTGCTGTGACTGCTGAAACCAGCCCAGCTCTTGAGTGGGTGCTTTAATGCCAGCAATAAATGGGAGAATGGCAGAAACAGGGCTGCACATAAACCCTACGTATTCAGTTGCTACCTGTGAGCTCTGTATTCCCTTTGATCACAAGTCCTGTACTGGCAGGTGCTATGTGCCACCATGCACATAGTAAGCAGTTAGACCTCAGCTCACATCCTGACCCCAAACCTACAGTTCAAACAGGACATAAGAGGGTTTGTTTGGCATCCCATTCGGGTGGCATCTTTCTTCAGACAGGAAGAAGAAAAATGAGTTACGTATAGCAGGAAACAGCACTCACACCTGAAAGCTCACAGCAAGAAAGATGGATAAAACCCAAGCCCACAAAAGTGTAAACACCAAACTGCCAACTGCTTTTTACCTTCTGTAAATCAAAATACACTTTGGAAGTAACAACTCCCAAATTACAGCAGGCAAGATGAAACATTAACCCATGAAGAGTGGGGATGGCAGTAGCAGAGGTACTCAGACTAGAGGCAAAGCCACAGTTTGTCTACATTAAAAATGCAGCATCAGCAGAGGTGCCTGAAAGAGTCATTTATCAATTCCTGGATTAGAGAGACATCGGAAAGTAAGTGCACCACTTATATACACAGAGGCACAAATTGTCTGCTGAGGAGGGAGAGCAGAGCTGCAGTCTTTGTGCCTTGGAAGTTTCTCTCTCTAGTCCTTTGGGTAAATGTCGGGCCAGAATGACATTAAGCATGGAAAATAGGAACCTTGCTCATGGTAACAGGGGGTACAATTCATGTGAGCAGGCGGGATGGAAACTAATCTAATGCTGCAATTTCAGAGAAACAATATAGAGCCACTCACATACATCATGATTAATGGCTGGATACCATAGTGTGAAAACCATTTAAAAAATGGCATTTTTGTCACTGACAATGTTACACATATAGTAAAGGTCATACATGATAAGAGCATTATCCATATTTCTTCTGCAAACATGCTTAACCTTGTAGAGCACAATTCCCTGGAAGATTGGTGATCCATCTCCAGCTGCAAACTGCGCTCTTCAGAACCTGAGAAGGCAAGGTTTACATTTCTATCACTCCCATCCTGTGGGAAGCCTGCACGCCTGCTGAACCTGAAAGGGATGGAAATGCTTTACAGCAGCACCTACTCCGGGCTTTCCTCCCTCCACCAAGTCTCTGGCTGTTGCCTTGAGCCGGAGCTGTGCTGGAAACCCAGTTACCTGCAGATCCGCTCTCTAAAGCTTCCTTGAGGAGCCCCTTTAGCACCCTCTGGCCATAGGTAGATCCCACCAGTTGGTATGTTCACTCTTGCCTTTCCTACCTGGCAGTGTTTTGCAGCAGGAAGTTTGTAGCTGGTTGATCAGCTGCCATCTGCAGAGAAACCTCACCCCATTCAAGGATGGAGATGGGCACCTTGGAGATGTCCTGCTGGAAAGCTTAGATGAGTCCACAGCCAAGACGTTTACTTGTTTAAGAGCTGCATTTAAAACACACAAGTCCCTGCTGAAGGGTAGATTGGCTCAGTCCATGGAAGAGACCCCTCTGGGCACCAGCAGAGTCATTTCAGCTCAAAACCCAGTCCGACCTTCATCACCAACTCAGACCCCACACACCTTCTGAAGCCCACATGCCTTGCTATAACTTGTTATAGTTGCATCCACAACTCGCACAGTCCTCCAGACTTGCTGAAACCCACAAACACCGATGCTATGAGCCAGATTACAAACCTACCTTGCTTGGGAAGCTGGGGTGTCTTGGCTGAAATGCGGAGAAGCAACAAAGGTCTGCAATCTGTAACCCTCTGGAAACCCCACAGAAAGAGGGAACTTTCTGGGTATTTGCCATTTTCTGCTGACACACAACACAAGAGGAATTTTTTCACTGTGCTGACACGTATCTACCCACATTTACACGAGTATTCACTGGCTGGGCACACCGTGCTCTGTGCATCTGTCTCTCAGGGTCTTTTTGCTGCTAGTACAGAGCTCTGCTGCTGAACCTCAGGTTTAGCTGCAATTCAGGGTTACACTCTGCACTAACAAGCCAAGCACAAGATCTTGTTATTGCTTATTATTATGTACAGCAAATAAAACCCCTGCATGAAACAAACATTTGTGTAGTGAGATCCAGTGTAAGGCTCATTGCACCAGGTTAGACTCCACTTCAAGCATCCCTGAACACCTCACCTTGAGCAGGGGTTGGGTACAAGGACAGGGGCTGTGCTCACTGAAGGATGCTCTTATCCTTCAGCAGGCCACAAACATGAAGAAACACCAAAGCAACCACTAAGGCAGAGCAAGCAGCAATGCAGTTCACCACCTCTGTGTGATGAATCTCTGCTAACAAATAAGTATCCCTATAAAAAGTGCAGGGATGCCACCACACCTTGACGAGTGGGGTCAGTGGGAATCCAGAGGCTGCAGGCAGGATCTCTCCCCCATCACCAGCTCCCAGCTCCACAGCAGATCTGACCTCCCTTGGAGAAAAGGACGTGATCTCACTCTGGAGGAATTTCCTCTGTAGGAGACTCTGGAAAATGCTATGGGAGGAGATGGGAGCTCAGTGCCTTTCAACCACCTCCTGGAGCCGGGAGCTTCCCTCGTTGGCTGTGAGACAGGGGCTGGAGCACTCCAGCAGCACAGCCCTGGGTTCAGGGGTAACCACCTCATTGGGAACAATTACTACACAGGGATTTCTTCATCACTTGGAAAAGGGTGACCCCAGATGTTCCTGAGGGTCCCACACGTCCCCAGTCTGGAAGGGGTCAGCCCTGGTGCGAGGAGGTGGCGCTGGGCAGGGAGGAGCTGCCTGATGGAGGGAACAGAGGGGACATTCCAGGCTGGCATTCACAGCTTGTCAGCTCAGCTTGTGCTTTCTGATGCGAACAGCACAGCCAAAGCTTCCCACTGCGCTCAGGCTGGGAAAGCTTTTCCCCAGAGTGGTTTGCAAAGACTGGCTGGACCAAATTATTCTTCTCATCATGAATGCCTCTCTCTGAGCCACCTTTACCCATGCAGATACTCAAACGTTATTAATATGAATGAATGCATCTTGTCTCGGGGTGTCTCATGGTAGGAGCCATTTCAGGAACACCGGGAGGGTGGAGGGAAGGAGGAAACACAATTGAGCAGCCCTGGTTGCATCTGTCCTATTCCTCAGATGACAATTTCTCTCTCCCAGGAGCACCACAGACTAGAGGCACTCACAGACTGCACATCATTCAGGCTTTTGCTTTGCAAAATTAGCTTTCTTAGCCAGGAAACAAAGGATTTGCTGTATTGGATCAGGCTACTGCCATGTCTGCTGCTGTATCCAAGCTCTGGTACTTAAGAAACACGGCAGCTCTCCCCTGTGCTGTGCTGGCCAAGCCGCTGTCTGGGAGCTGCCTGCACAGTCAAGAGATTGCTTCCAGATTGCCACAGAAGTCCAGCTGATGCTCAGTAGCAGGTAGTTTAACTTCTCTCCTCGTTTTGTCATCCTACGTCCCACAAATGGCCAACGTTATTTAGTCCTTTTAAAATCTCAGTCAGGATGTTTATCTCAATGAGAGCCTTCAGCACTGCCCTCCATGAAGCCAACTACACACCACATAAAAGGAGTGGTTCTTTTCACTAGCTCAAAATTTACTGCCCTGGCTGGTTTACTTTCTTGTTGTTAATACAGCAAAAGCTTTTGGAAGGAGGGGATGGTGGTGGGGGATCAGGCAGCAGGTAGCAGAAGACAAAGGTACAGGCTGTGGTTGACACAAGGGCTTCACACACCCAGCCTAATGGGAAGACCCTAACTCATAACACATTGAATGGCAAGGGCAAGTAGAGGGACCTCTGAGAGAGTTCCGCAGAGGTTCATGGCACAGACCATTGCACCAGCTCTCCTGCGGTGGGTGATGGAGCTGCGGGTACCACTGGGCTGCACCGTGGCCATGAAGGCTTCTAATGCTTCCCCTCTTATGAACAGGGGGCATGAGGGGGCTTCGTGGCCAGGCAGAGCCTGCTCTTCCCCATAGACTCAAGTAGACGGGTTCATACCTAGGGGGAAATACTAAAGGTGACCCAGAGCCCTGTGTCTGCAAACACAGGCTAAGCAGACAGGGCTGCAACCTGGGAGATGCCACTGTTTGCCACGCCAGCAACAGCCTCTTTCCTTTTGACCTTTAACTCCTTCTGGCCCAAACCAGAGCGCACACAGGTCACATTGCTGTTGGGTTGAACATCTAGCCAAAGGTGCGGAGAAGAGGTTTCTTTTGGGATGAATGCTGCATACTACTGCCAGGATGAGCAAACATGGGCTGTGCAGCAGCAGCAGCTTTGCTTGTGCAGAGGGCACTGCAGGGTAGACATTTCCTCCCCCCTCTACTGATCTGCTTCAGGGAGTCCCAGTCTCCAATATTTGCAATAGGACAAGGAAACTGCCCCAGTTGCATGCAGAAGGGAAAACGTAGCATCTCAAACACACACAGATCCAACCTCTAAACCAAAAGCCATGGGCAAGCTCCACACGACTGCTGCCCCTCGCTATCCAAAAGGCAGGACAGTCACTGAGGACTTATGCAGAGCTCGTGTACCCACTCAACACTTCATCATACAACTCCTCATGGACCAGCACACAGGGAAACCTCCCTGAACCCTTGGGCTGTGTCTGTGCTCGGTGTGAGCCTGTCTGGCTCTCAGGGCACATGGAGCACATGTAGTTCCCATCAGCTACGTCCTCCCCACAAGACCAGAGGTAACTGAGAGTGCTCTTTGCCATCTCGTGTGAGCCAAGAACCAGGAACTGCTGCAGGGATCATTATTCTTGCTAATTACCAGGCAACATCAAACAAGACAAGCATTCTACTCCTCATCACTGAATTTTGTTATGCTAATTAGAGTTGTATAAGCTGTTGCTATTAAACCTGGAGAGTCAGAAAAACATTTGCATTAATACCCACAAAGCTGCATCAAAACCTAGTTATTAGTATTTCAATGAGGTTCAGGTTATGGGGAAGCTGCTGCCGTTTCAGGGGCTGGTTTGTTGTTTTGAAATCCTGCTGTGAGTGAAAATATAAGTAAGTGCAGGGTGAGGCCTCACGCAGACAATGCTGCTTGTACATGGGGAATTAAAACACCAAGGAAACTTTGATCAGGAGAAGATATAAATGGGAGGGGGAGATGGCAGGCACAGCAGTGCAGGGATTTAGCTGCTCCGTGTACAGTGCTGCACAGCCAAGGGCTCAGGGTCCATAAGTACCAACTGTGGATGCCAGGCTGGACCTTGCTACTTGGATTCCTGCATCCCAGCTGTTCCCAGACACTTTGCTTGATCTGAGTGTTATGGGTTTGACTCTGAAATGCAGATGGGAACGGGAGCTGGCTCCTGCCTTTGCATGAGAATTGCTATGTTCCCTTCACCTTGTGCATCACATTGAAAACCAAGGTGTTCACCAAAGGGATGAGGGGTAGAATCTCTGATTACCAAAACGCACACACCAAGCCACATGTCTAAACCTTCATGGGGAACCAACTCTGTAACAAGAATTGGCAATTCCTTCTTTTTAGTGCCAATCACAGCAGCCAAGTGTTTCATCTGAACCTCTCACAGCATTTCAGACAGGCAAATTATTCCCCCACATGCCTCTTTGATACAACAATTATCACCATTTGATGCATCAAATACACAAGAAATATTTAGGGGGGTCCA
This sequence comes from Coracopsis vasa, assembly GCA_026283785.1. NCBI lineage: Eukaryota > Metazoa > Chordata > Aves > Psittaciformes > Psittacidae > Coracopsis > Coracopsis vasa. Next base: position 24,708 of record JANHGB010054349.1, read on the forward strand.
AACAGGCAGCTCGTGAGCAAGGGAAAGGCTACTTTAACCCCTTAGCTCCTAGGGCTTGAGTGAGTTATTTGCAAAGACACACATCATTATTTCCTTTATACGGAGGGGCTGGTATTGAGCCCACATGAACTGGTATCGCAACAAGCCTTGTAGACAGAGAGGGGCTGTGACAGGTCCATACACAGCAGAGGGACCCATCAGGGAAGGAGCTGGGGTATGATTTGAGGTAGGAGTAAGCATCCTTACCCCAGGTATAACATTATGGCTGTTAGCACTGCACTTGACCTGTGTGAGAGGGAAGCAGGCTGTCCTAGCCAGATCCTCAGAGCAGACTCCATCAGGCAGCAGCCTCCCTGACCCCTTGGCTCAAGCCATAGAACTCCCTTTACCTGGCATTTATTTCTCAGTAAGGAGCAGACCCTATTGACAGCTGGGTGCAGCTTAAATAATACATCTTGAGCTCTCGCTATAACACATGGTGTTATTCTATTGATGGGGCCACAAGCTATCTGGTTTTAGCAGACCATTTGTCACCAATTCCTGGAAAGGGGGAATAATTCCTTCTCTCACTGAATGTTTCTATCAAAGAAGAATAAAAAAAGGGAAAGAAAAACAATTCTTCCATTTTCTCTTTGTGGTGGAATCATGCAGGTGAATTGGTTAGCTGTGTGAAGGAAGTGATATTTCAGTAATGATGGATCGTGGTGGCAGTGTTCCATGCTCCATCACTGTGCTGATGGGGAGGAACCTGGATGCACAGCACACCTGGTCCCACGCTGCCATTCAACACCTCCCCTGTGCCGAGTGGCCACTTGTACCAATGCACTGACTCATGGGATGCCCTGGGTGAAGCACCCAACTTGGGGATACATCCCTCTCCCCCAGCACCAGACCCCATCCTCAGCATCAGCCTTTCTGGGTTTGGGGAGCATTGTGTGCTCTGCCTTCTCTCCAGCCTCACTTCCCTCTGCATGCATCCAAGAAAATAAACCACAGCAACTTTGCCTCCAGAATCACAGAATCAACCAGGTTGGAAAAGCCCTTCAAGCCCATCAAGTCCAATTGTTCCTCAGCACTGCCAAGGCCACCACTGACCCATGGCACTGAGGGCCTTGTCTCCATGGTGTGGGAACACTTGCAGGGATGGTGACTCCAGCCCTGACCTGGGCAGCCTGTTCCAATGCCTGAGCACCCTTTGGGGAAGGAATTGTTCCTCAGCTCCATCTAAACCTGCCCTGGTGCAGCTCGAGGCCGTTTCCCCTTGTCCCATCACTTGTTACTTGAGACCAACCACACCAGAAGACGACGTTAACGCTCCCTCTACCTCAATATGAATCAGTATAAGAAGAAGAGACAAACACAGGCCGGTGCCACCATCCCACAGGCCCTATTCTAATGCTCTGCCCTCTCTAATCACAAGCAGATTAAGGGAGAAAAAATCCCCATCAGCCACACTGCAGTTAGGAGAACTCTAAGAAGGATGAGGAAAATGAAGACACTGTGAAATGCAATAGATGTCAACTTCTACTTATTTTTTAATTTCATCTCTTACAAGCTTTTTGGAAGCTAACATGATTAAGTTCTTCACACAATTTATTAGCATCGTGTTGGAAATCCAGCAGTATATTACACTGGCTGAGTAATCCAATTAGTAAAATGTATTTATTTAACCAGAATATTAGCTGCACACAATCCCAAATGAAGTAAAGTCCCTGATCCTGGGGTTCCTCTCACTTCTTGGAATTCATTTACCAGTGACAGAAAGGCTTACTCTAATGAAATAAATATCAGCCCTATGTTTCTGGAACGACACAAGAAAGCCAATCTTGCTGCTCAGCTAACTGCTTTTTGTCTCCTTTATTTTCTCCAGCAGATACCAACAGCATACAGGTTTCACAGCAGCATAAATGCTTTTCTTGCTCTCCCATTTTGCTCTCAACCCAACCTCAAGAACAGTCCCAAATCTCCCCAAGCCCAATTGGATTCCTACTCTTTACAGCTACCAAATCGCTCCCAAAATTGAGAATTTGGGGCTTTTTTCATTCAGCAACCCACAAGCAAAAGTGAAAGAGCTTTGAAATAAAACCACTGTGGGAAGCAAAGGCTCCCGAGCCCTTTTTTCCCCTCCTAATGAAGGAGCTGAGTGACAGCCCCTGAGGCTGGAGGTCTGATGCCACTGCAGCAGCATCCCCACCATGCTCTGATGCTGGCCTGACTCAGTGCTGAGCAAAAGGGGCTGTACCAGGATGTGTACAGCTTTATAGGGCATTTTAGGCACTTTTTTCTTTTCCTTTCCCATTTTATTTCATTGTTACCTTAGACCTATCCAGCTCCTAACACAACACATGCTCACTTAGGGCTCCTGGCTCCCAATTGACCCTCCGAGGCTGTGGTAAGGAAAGGTGGAAAAGGAAAGGAAAGGCAAGGAAAGGTGGTGGCAGGAGAGCCACTGCCTCTGCAGCCTGCCCCAGGGAACGCTTGGCTGTTGACCGATGGTGTTTTTCCAAAGCTGCTGCTCCAATTTATCTTCATTAATTGGCTTAATTAATTATTTTCCCCTGTGAGCAGCAGTGGGAGGCTCAGGCATGAGCAGCAGCAAAGGCGGTGCAATGCAGTGAGCCACGTCCTCCTCTCTGCTCTGTCACTGCCAGGTGACCCCAGTGCTGTGGGCAGGTTTTGGCATCTCCCCTGGCTTTTGGATTTGGGCTGGAGGGGAGCTGCAGACACCCTTCTCTTCACCCATTCAAATGAGGTGTGGGAATAAAAGGCTTGCTAATAATGGGCATCATAGGAACCCAAAACCTGGGATTCTGGGGAGTCTGTATATGTCATATATCAGCAGGAAAAGGCACAGAGAGGATGGATTTGCTTCCCTTGCTCATAACCTGTTTTTCTCCCACCTTATGGAGGAGGATCAGGTCCTCCATCTCCCCGTGTTGCTGCAGCAACACCTGTGAGGCAGCTCTGAAAGCTGCTATGGCAAAGGCAGAGAGAGAAGGAAGGGACTAAAGTCTGGAATTAATAATAGACATCATTTGCAATGTGATTCCCAAAAAATGAACGTCCTGAGGCAAAAGATCTAATTCTGTGTTTCCTTTCAGATCCTCCCCCGAATGCAGCCGGTGCTGGAGGAGGGAAGTGTCTGCACCAGCGATGCGCTTGGGCTCGGTGCAGGAGCCCGTGTGCTGCTTGTTCACATGCAGGGAATTTGAGAGGTCCTCCTTTTTATGCAAACAGGAATTATTCATGTAATCTTGGGATTAACAGAGCCCAAGGAATTACTTACGTTTCCTAAATGAGGGAAACTGTATCAACGGGTAAGTCAGAGACAGGGGGATGTGGTTGGGGAGAGTGCCTGTACCTATGGACACAGGAGCCCTGGCACTTGGAAATGGATTCAACGGAGGTTGCACAAAATACTTGGTGTCTGTGGACAAAAGCTGCTGCTGAGGGGTAAAGCAGACAGACTGATGCTGTCCTGGGCTTGTTTCCAGGGTGGCAGTCATGCAAACTTCAGACCCTAAACCTGTGCCTGCAGATCTTCCCTGCATCACAGAGTGCAGCTCCTCATTCTCCACCAATGATTACAGCAGCAGTAGGAATAATTAAGACCAGTTTCGTATATTTTATTGGATGTCTCTTGCAAAGTCTCTCCCACAACAACCCATGTCTCCTCAGCAACACTCAGTGTGACTGCTGGGTGTGCGATGCGGACCTGTTCCTCCCTGGTCACACAGAGCACCCCTGTGGTTGACTCCACCATCACGCTTTGAAATCAGGCTCCAATCACCCAGAGCATTCAGTACCCTGTGCTTTTCAGTCTTTACTCCTCAAAAGCTGCAATGACAGGCAGCAGAGCCTCAGAGCCCCATTTTCTCCCAAATGCTATAATACTCATAATAATCACAGCAACAACAACAACAATTACAATAACCCTCCATCCTTCACACACCAGACGATGTCGAGTCAGACTCCATTTCCAAACTAAGACATCTCGCATGCTATTCTCCCTCCCCTCCAGACTAATAGCTGACAATGTATGCCTTCCACATTAATGATAAGGGTTCAAGGAGAAAGAGACTGCTCTCCCATTTCGCTGACATTACACTCTCCTATGTACCCACCAACATACCCTAAGGCAACAGAACTAGTAATAGGTTCCTCTAACTGCCTCCTGCATCAAATTTGACATCGGGTGCTTTCTTCTTCTTTCCCATCGCTCACCTTATAACTCTGTCATCATCATTGATTTTGACTTAAGGAGAGAGAAAAAAACCCAACCCTCTCCCCCTGCTTGTGCAGCACCAGGGTGGTGGAGCACAGCTGCTGCAGGGACTTGGAGCATGGCAGGCCAAGGGACTGCTTCTGTTTTGCCTGAGTCTCAGTGGTGAATGGATGGAGGCATAAAGCCGGGAGCATTTGCTGCACCCAGCAGACTGGATTTGCAGCCCGGGAACACCATCACAGGCTGAGGGATGCTTCCCAGCTTGCAGGCAGCACCATTCAGGGGCTCAGTGGCTTCTTGTGCTGGGCTCATCTTGCCACTGAGATCAGGATTTGTCCATTTTTTAGGCAGCATTCCTTTCTCCTCCCTCTTTCTTCCATAGAAATGACAACTGGAGTGATCTCTATCTACTTGTGGACTACATCACTCTATATAGTGAAACCCCTTCTGTCACCTCCCTAAATTCTCTGCATCAGCACCTGCAGCAGAGGTGATGCCCAGCCCCAGCAAACCACTGGTGTGGCAGTGAGAAGGGGTGAGTGGTGGCTTCTGGATGGAGGGGTGAGGGACCCTTCCTAGAGGCAATCCAAGGGATGGTGACAGTTATCATGGACTCATAGAATGAAAGAGAACCTGAAGCTCATCATTTTCCATGGGGCAACAGATGACAATTCCCCCTCAATTCAGTTATCAATTCAGACAATCAAGGTTCTCATTCACTTCACTCTCAGAGAAATTGGCTGGATTCCTCTGCCAGCACTGGTTGCTTCCTGGAATGGCACTGCCAGGAGACACCTTGGTCCAGTTGCCAGCACCCATCTTTTACAACTGCATCCTAAGATCTGCCTTACAGGGGCTATGACAGTGCTGGAAGGGGAAGAGACCTGCCCAACCCCCCCAGCATGGTGCAGTCCTTCCTACTGCAGCCCTGAGACACCCTGCCCGTGTGATGTGGGGCAGCAGCAGGCTCCTCTTGCCTGGTTTCTCAGCAGATAACACAGAAACGAACCCCCAGAGTGCGGCTGACCTGCAGCTGGTGTTTTCTTTGATTTATGTCAGAGCCTATTTATGTCCTCTGCTTAAAACAATCCAGTTCGTGGCAGCAGTAATCAAACTGCGTACCATCCAGCAGCTGTTTGGCTGCTACCTGAAATGAGTTTCACTCCAGTTCTTATCAAGCAGAAATCCTTTTAATCATCAAAACTGCCTCAGCCTTGTTGGAGCTGTGATGGCGCAGTGATTCTAACAGGGGAAGGCACATTGCAAGCCAGGGACATGGCAAGAGTCCTGAACTGCTGGTGATTTTCTTCCAGGGTCACAGCCACTTTAGACACAGTGACCCCTGTGAATGAGGTCTCTGGGTGCAGAGACCAATACACTGCAGACAAGGACACCAGCAAGGTTTAATGGGGTCCCAGATGGCCTCTGGTATTTTCAACGCACTTTCACTGGTGGTCCAAGCACGCTCATTACAGTGAAAACACCAGCAGCCACTTAGACATGTTGATTTTGAAGCCTCTGCTACTGATGTTGGCAATAGAGCAAGGAAGGATCAGTTCAGGAAAAACCCTAAGAGATGGACTCCAAATCCATGTCTCAGCCCAATGAGTCTCCTAGTGAAGGACTTAACTAAGGAGGCAGTGAGTAAGGATGCTGCAAGAGGAGCAAGGAATGTTTGCCCAAAGCTATTTTGAATTCATTAAAGAGGATGGGAAGAGCTGGGCTGCTCCACTCGGGGACCCAGCATGAGGCCACATAACCTGCTCGTCCCACCAAGAACTAATGATCACAGCTTGCCTAGCAAGTCCCAGGCACTCTCCACTCGCTGCTTGCAAACAAGCTGCAGACCAAAAGCAATTGGAAGGAATTATTTGGGAAATAATTGTAAATAATGAATGAATGGAGCGAACTGCAAGCTGCTTGCAGATAACTCCCCCACAGAAAAGAGCTGAAGCGGCCGAGTAGATGATTCACTATTGATTATTTCCCCAGATCTGGTTGTAACCTTCTAAAGCATTAATTAAGACAAGTCTTCATAGCTCAGTGTATTCTAATCTGTTCCAGGAGGAAGAGCTCTCAAGAACTCAGCACTGCCCTCCTGCCTGGATCTGGAGTTTCACACCCTGCTCCTGACTCCTGCCTGGATGGGAAGGAAGTGGGGAGACATGGAGGAGAGCCGAGCATCAGCCCATAACCCAGTGACATCCCCAATAGCTGATGCAAATGCTGCAGAAGGCTTCAAGTCAGGGTTTGTGAGCTCCTGGGTATTGCAGTGGAAGACTGGATCCTACCTGGCTGTTGGCTGGATTTCAACCAGGACAGCTGCCTCTTGGGATAAACTCTTTAAAGACAGCCAAGGCAATCTGGCTATCCCTGCGACGGCTGCCCTTAAATGACCTGATGTCCAGTCTGCCTTGAAAACAGTACATAAATGGGTGCTCTAAAACATGTCCCAAAATGACACTGTCTGTGTAAGTGTCCCTTGTGCCACCCAGCTGCTCTCCAGGGCTTCGGCTCTGGCAGCTCCAGCATCAGCTCCTGTACCCCACAGGATGCCCAGAAGCACAAAGCTCCTGGGGTTATAGTAGGGAAAAGGCGCCTGATAGAATCTTTCAGTTATATCAAGTAACTACAGCTGCCACTGCCACTAAGTCTGCCAAGCAGTGGCACACACATGTAAATACAAACACATCAGAAACTGATCTGCTCTTCAGCCAGGGCCTGGCACCCATAGTCAAGTCCCACTGACAGGAGCACGGCTTCAGTGTAACTGAACAAGCCTTCAGCTAATGCAACACAGGACTGAGCACAGCCATGAAAATCCAACAGAGCAATCTAATTCAGGGCAGCAAGATTCCTGGCTCAGACCCCAGAGGAACACAGCTCATGATGCTGAAGGAAAGACACAAGTTGTTGCTCTCCATCTGGGCTCCTGTAGAGCTACCGATCCCCAGCCCATCACCCCAGGACTTCTGGCACAGCACTTACAGGCAGACCCGTGCTTGCTCTCCCCACACCCTGAAGAAACAAGGATGTGATAACCTGGCACCCAGCTGAAGCTAGAATACTCTTTCAACTAGCTGTTTAGCTCAGCATTGCCCAAAGCATGTTTGCATCATATACGGATGACTTGAAATATGGGTAGAGCAAGTTAACATCTGATTGAGCAAGCCCAGTATACGATGATTTTTGCTCTCCTTTGCTCAGAAAGAAAGGCAGTGAAGTTTGAACCAGCTCTGAAATGCAGGCAACCTATAACCAATGGTTTTAGCCCACTTCCATGTTTGCTGTGGACTACCATAGCTTTTCCCAAGAGCTGTCCCCAGTTCACATGTGTATGGTCTGCCAGCAGAGCCACCAGACACTTTCTCACCGCTCAGCACTCTTTGGTGTGGTACTCACTTGGCATCACATCATGGTCAAGCCACAACCAGCTGCGTGGCCCACACAGCCTTAATGTGTCCTAATTTATGCACAAAGATTGAAAACAAGATTCCAGTAAAAGCCCCTTTCTCCCCCATCAGATGCAATCAGCCACAAGCTGTGTCTGACAGGGCTGAGCTTCAAAGGTAAAGTTAGACTTGACCACTAACCAAGAAAAGATAGGAGAGGAATTAAAAATTCAAATAAAATTGAGCATAATCAGTTGAATTTCAGCAGTGTATCTAGATTTTTAACAATTTCAATGCTTCTACAGACTGTTTGGGGCATGTAATGGACATTATTTCATACCAGCTTTGCAAGAAAACCTTGTCAAGATTGCAAACATTTGAAATAACCATTTGAAGGGACACATGGCACAACATCTGACTTCTCCTAACCCAGGTGCTCAAGTTTAACCCTTCAAGGTGAGCACACAGAAGCAGATAACACTACATACTTCACAGCTGCATTCTTTTTTATACACACAAATGTGGGATTAACCAGTTTTTCCTGCCCATGTAAGTTCATTCAAAACATATAAAAAGAGGAAGACAAAATCTCAGTAGCTTACTTCAGCGGTAACAGTACTTCCATCTCTCTGCTGTCGACTTGATGACCAGCACTAGGGGTCACACACTGCCCTCATCTCACCACCACCTCATATGCAGGTGGGCAGCATGGTGTTGGGCTGGTCACAAGTGGTCACTAGGATGTGACCCAAGTCATACAAGCTGCTCTGCTAGCCCTCAGCCAGCCCCATGCATGAGCCCTTATGCCAGCACGAGGTGTCTGCTTTGAGCTTGGTTTTGGCTGAGCAATGGATCATGTCAGTCCAGCCCATCTCCTCCCAGTCAGGTCCTGCACAGTTGCATAGCTCATCATCAAACATACAAGCAAATATTCCTCAAGGATGTTATCTGAAGCAAAATTCCTACCTGCTCTTGACTCCTTCAAAGGCTGTTTTCTGGTAAGGGCTTATCTGATGGTTTATCCTTTGCTGAAAGACAGAAGAAAACAAAGAACAAATCCTGGTCAAACAGTGGTTAGGTTAGAAAGGATGGAATGCTCCTACATGGAAGAAAAGAAGCATTTCATGGTTACGTTCATTGCTCTCTACTGCATGTGATACACACTTAAAAGCTGGCATAATTCTTTCCACCTAGTTTATTCTATTTTTCCATTCATCAAACTATTCTCTTTTCATGAGCTCTCTAGGACACAGGAACAGATCAAGTTAAAATGAGTAGGTCTCCTTGTTGGTGCTGTTGCTTTCCTCACCCCTCTCCACCCCAAAGTCAATCCAAATCCTTTGGGGAATTCAAGCAAACTTTCATTACCATGGATATAATGTGCTCCTCATAAAAGATCAGAATTAACAAACACTGAGTAAGGATGATCAAGATGATGAAAGACACAGAACAGCTCTTGCAGAAGTGATAGGAGGTGTAAAAAGCACACGTGTGTGCCACTGCACTTTGCCATGGACAAACCCTGTGTATTGTAGATGCTATTTTGCTTGACTGAATTTCCTTTAGTTTGAAAAATAAGTGACTTTGCCTTAGGAGCAGAGTGACCTGAATCCATCTCCTCTGTCACCATGAAGTTCCTATGTCTGAATAAGTTTGGTTATCAAGCTTCTGCATTTCCTGGCCAAAGCTGGTTTGGCTGGGGAAGGGCAGAGATGTCAGGAGGCTGCTTGTACGTCCTCTCAGCTAGAGACTTCTAGTGAGCTCCTGTGCAGCACTGACACCCTTAGTAGAGTTCATGGTGATATAAACTGATGCTGCATCCAATTGTCTTTATTTAAATGAGTTTCTAAGGAACCTAGACAATAAAGCTTGAAAAAGGTTCACTGGGCTCCCACTATGCTTTATTTGACCCACTTCTAAAACCTAGTGGATTTTACCTTATCGTTTGGGAGCGATCCTGTGGAAAAAAGGCACTGCACACATGTGATGGAATCGTCATCCCTGGAAGTGTTCACGAACCATGTAGACGAGGCCCTCAGTGACATGAGTTAGTGGTGGCCTTGGCAGTGCTGGGGGAACAGTTGGACTGGATGATCTTAAAGATCTTTTCCAACCAAGCTGATTCTATTACTCTATGTACCTTGCATGGGAGCAGTCCAGGAAAAGCCACACTGGCTTCTGGCTGAGGACCCTTTTCAGCATCCCCTCAACATGCTGAGAACCATCCCAGTAGTTAGTACAACTAACAGTGCTGCCAATAGGGAATATCTAGGCCTAAACCCTGCCGTGAAGCAAACACCTTGGCATGGGAGCGAGCTTTCTGCACCAGATGGACCCCCTGGTCCCTTGGTAAATCTGATTCTTAGGCTTTGCCACAAAGAGGCTTAAAATTAATTAGCAGATTTTGGTTTTTAAGGCTTTCTATGTACAAGGAGTGTGTGAGAAAGGACATTCATTAGGAGCTTTCCAGTACTTATAGACCAAGACAAGGATTTATAGCTTGTGAGAGAGTTCCTTTTATAAGTGGCAATTTCAAACAGTTAGTCATCGCAAGCAGGTGCCTTGAAGATGAAAACATTCCCTCTTTTCCCAGAAAGACAGTCAGGAAAAGGAAGGTTTTCTGATTGTCTAAAACTGACTACTTTCACCAAAAAGCATCAGTCTCTTTCGGTCCCCGTTTCCAGAGAGCTGTCTGTCACCCAGCAGCACTGGGAGGTAGATAAGTGACAAGAGCTGATACATGGTGTGCTATGGAAGAGAACCTTCCAACAAGCAAACCAGCACAATCTTCAGCTACTGAGAGCTAACTCATCTGCTGGTGACTGTAGACCACTGCTGATATTGTTCTGCAACAGCACTCACTGTAACTGCTGTAAAAACTCAGCTAGATGGTAAGAAATCTGTCTAGTTAAATCACTCAAAAGTATTCTTCAAACATCTGATCCTGTATTATAGAATCATAGAACGGTTTGAGTTGGAAAAGACTTCAAGATCATCCCATTCCAACCCCCCTGCCATGGGCAGGGACGCCTCACACTAGACCATGTCACCCAAGGCTCTGTCCAACCTGACTTTGAACACTGCCAGGGATGGAGCATTCATCACTCCTTGGGCCAGCCTGTTCTTGACTTGGGCAGGACACATCTGCAAGTTAAAGCTTTTCATCCACTCCAGAGGACAAGAGGAGATCCTTCAGTGTTGGAAGTGAAGCGCTAAGATACCATTGAACGGTGTTTACCATCTGCAGCATTGTGTTATCTCCACAGGAGCTTACAGTGCCCATCAGCACTTGGAAGAGGAGGAGATACATTAAAAACCATGAGTGAGCAGTGTGGTGTGGTGTGTGTTTGCACTTCTTGGTCTTCCTTTTCTGTAGGAGCTTACATGAGAATGGTGGTGCTGCCAAGTTGATGCATTGCAAGGACAACAGTGTTTTTCCAGAGAGGAAAGCCCAAGTTTCTGCTGCATTGGCCATACTAATTTGCTGTCTTCTTTAGTCTTTAGTAACTCCTACAAGTATTAATTGATTTATATGCAAGCTTCTGGAGACCAAACCTAAACCAAATCAGAGAAGTTTTGCTTTGTTGTTAATCTACTCTGTACATACACGACATGGAGCAAAATCCCTGATGTTTCTGGAAAACGTTCTAAACTCATCCTTGCCTTCCTTATGTACTTTCCCTTCTGCTTTACTACTTGATATTTCTGGGGAAATTTCCTTTGGGAAGAGGCTGTTGTCTGTGTTTTGCTGATGTTATTTTGGATCAGCTCTGAGCAGCATCAAGCAGCTCCCTGTTGAAAGCTCACTCCCATCTAGCTGCTCAAGCAGTCCTAAAAATGGGAAATTTAAGGAGATTTAGACTAGTTTAGAATCATTTCAAGGACTCAAAGAATCAGAAAGATAGAAAACGCTAAGCAAAAAGGACATCATTTGTAAAAGGTAAAGTCTGAGGTTGGTAAACCAGACTGCAAACCTCCTCCTGCCATCCCAGGCTTGATCTGAGATGACAGAGGAATTTAAATCATATCCTTTCAATCATTAGAAAGGGAAACCATGTCTTTGCATGACCTGAGATTGCCCAGATCTTTGGAAAGAGAAGTTCTCATGAAAAAGCTGAGTTCTTAGGACAGAAATCATTCCCTAATAGCACTGCCAAGCCCCTAGGAAAAAAAATAGGGCATGCCTATAGCAACCTGCATCATCAATATTACTCCACTGACCCAGTTCTTACTCTCAGTTTTCTATTCAATCCTAATAAAGGTGGATTTAATGTACAATAACGTGTGGATAGCAGAAGTGAGGATATTTGCTGTAAGGAAAGCATAAAGAAGATAATATTACCAGGCTACACTACATACAACTATAACTGTTCAAGTATTAAACCCATTTTTCACCATCAAGAGTGCTATCCAACAGCAGGAGAAATACGACCAGGGGAAAATATCCTTAAAGTGAAGGAATTGATGGTCGAAGCCTGAAAGTTTGGTAAAAAGCTTTTCCACTTCATGTCCTACAAGCTGTCAGCACTCGGATGGAAAACCACAGATCAGTAATTGCAAAGGACAGCTCTTCTTCCTTCCCCTGTCTCTGTCTGTAAGGCAAGAGGATGGCGAGTTCATTAATTATCTCCAGCATCAGTTTACTTGAAGACCTTTTCTTCCAGCAGCGCATCAAAGGAGGCTGATAGAAGCTTTGATTAGAGAGATAATGAAGGAAATCTCTAATAGATTATATCATTTCTTGCCCGTCTGCAGCCATTTGCAAACTGGCTGCTTATACAGGGCTGGGATTCACGTCTGGAAAATATCACAAGCATGTAAATCCACCTCAAATGCAAAAATCTATGGAAAAATTCAAGTAATTGCATGTTTACCATATTCCTGTCAAGGGTCTGGAAAAAAGATATCGGCTCATCTGACTTGCAATAGAGCAGAGATTTTCCACGTGTCCTGTTCGGGCCTCTGATTCCATGGAGATAATCCACAGTTTGAACTCACATCAGACATGGACAGAGAAAATGTATTAGCTAATACAGAGCAGGATGAGAGCAGAGGCAGGAGGAGAGCATACGCTGGTGGCAGGGGGTGAGACAGGCAGTTTGATGTCTACCGTTGTGATCTCTCCTAGGAAGCCTTTTGCTAACAATGACCATTAGGAGGGGTCAGATGAGGGGCTTCATCTGGTTTTCTTTGTTTCTGGTGGTTGCTTTTTTACCTGTCTAATCTTGCCTGCTTTAACCTGCAACACAGCATCTCCCTCAGTGCTTGCTTCATGCCAACAGGAGCCCTCAAAGGGCAGAGCTGGTTCCCACTGTAGGGGATGAAACTTCAGTACTGCAGAAGCCCAGTTCTCCATCCTTGTCACACCAGTGCCCCACTGTTCTCCTCTGCATTTGAAGTCCCTTGGCGATTTTAATGCCATTTCCCTCTTACCCAGACCATGCACACACTGCCAAATCTAATTGTGAGGAGAAATGAAGTGTCAGGTTCTAATACACCAATGCACTGTGCTGATTCCTATCTCACACAGATAAACCCTGAGCCATTCCTAAGAAGTCCCAGTGGCACATTTAAGCAATCTATTTCTTTAAAGATGAGACTGAAGATTCTCCCCTGTTGCTGCTTGATGATAAATAAACTATTGGTGGCACCAGTTCTGCTGACCCTTGGATGCATCTTGAGTGAGAGTCTGACAAAGATACTGTGCTAATGAAGGAATTACTAGTCTCATAACACGAGCACCACCATCACCACGTTACCCACTGGAGCCATCCTGCTCTTTCACGGGCATCCCCATCTCCCTGCTCTCATTCTGGCTAATAGGTATCATGAAGAGATGCTGCAGCCCTTGTCCTGGGTTCCTCCTGTCCCCCACACCCACCATGGACAAGAGTAAAGGCAGAGAAGAAGCAGAAAGTGTTTTATGGGGTTAAATGTCCCAGCCTGAAGTAAAGCAATTTCCTTCGGTCTCCTGCCATTTCCTCTTGGAGGCTTATCATCTCCAGCTGGGACAATATAAAGGCCCATTTAATCGAGATCCATTTAACACTGAATCACACTAACAAGATTACTTAGCCAGGGCTAATTCTGCATTTGCTGAAGTGCAGTATCCAGGGTGAGTAATCTTTGTGTGCTTGTGGCAGGTTCAGAGACAGGTTAGCCACTGGCTTAACATCACAGACAAAACATGGGAAGTACATGGTAGACCATGACAGTGAAATTGCAGCCCAGTTCACCTACTGGGCTATTTCCTTCCCCCTGCTCAGTGGTATTTGAGATTGGTGCAAGAGAGTTTCCTCATTACCCCATAGGATCCTAAAAGGGGAATTATTTTCTTTGTCCTCAAAAGCAGCTGAGCAGGCAATACAGCAAAATCCTCTTCAGTCATTATCTGTTAAGTGCATGGCATCCTTTTGTGAGTTAAATGACACAGTATTTCTTGCATGGGACTGAATTCAAAAGGTTTTGCCTTCCATCAGGAGATAACTCAAGATTTGAGTGCTAATTGAATACATTTATATGCACACAAGTGATAGGCATTCATACAATTTCTTAAAGTAGATTCTCACCATTCAGTCATTTAAAAATATAGCAGTAAGGGCTCTATTATTTATGATTATTAAATCACAAATCTGAGGAGCAAAATACTTCACTCAGGGAAAGTGTGAAGAGGCTGTTTCAGAGGAAGAAAATCTCTTTTTGAGAACTCGCAGAACACCACATCATCGCAGGAGGATGCTGATAAATAATATTGTTTTACAGCTAAGGCTCTCAAAGTGACTTAACTTAGGTAAATGGATTAATCCTAATCACCCCTTCAAATGTTCCCAAATCCTCTCAGTAGTCAGAGAGAAGGATGACATATTTGGGTGAAATCCTCACTTTTTAGTGTGCATTCATAGTGGTTTGGGTTGGAAGGGACCTTAAAGATCAACTAGTTCCAACCCCCTGCCACTCACTGTGCCATCAACGTAGGGTTTGGGACATGCCCAGTCATTCCCTTCCTTGCTTTGAAAAGATGGTTTTATTGTCACTTCAGGAGGGATTCATCTCACCTGGTGTCAGGGTGGCACAAGGCAAGTCTCTATGTTTGAGTCGGTCTCTTAAATGCATAAGTGGAGAGAAATTGGAGTGATTTCTCTGACCTGTTTCAGGTAACCACCATAAGATGAGAGCAATTGCCCACTGGAGGTGCCCATTTCTCTCCATTGATGGTAAAGGAAGTCTGAGTGCTCAGTGCAGATGCTGAGACCCAGGTGCTGCCTCACAAGTCAGGTGAGATGGATCCTATCAGCATAATCGCAGCCTTTCAAAGGGAGAGTCACCTTTTTCATCTGTTTCATTGGTTTTAGCTGGGGAGTTTATTTCAGCCATTTGAGGAATTTCCCAAGTTCTCATTTCTGTCCAGTATCTTTTGGTCTTTGGCACCATTTTGGCAGATAATCCTCCAGGTTTTATTTTGCAACCCAGCCCAGAATACCTTTTGATGCTCCAAGGGCTCACCTAGGTGGAGACCCAACCCAAGCGTGGTTCAAATCCATCTCCATAGGCTGGCTACAAGCTCCTCTGTGGTGGGCAAATGCTCCATTTCTCCAAATAAAGAGCACAAGCTATGCCAAGGCAAAAGATCTAGGCCAGAGGTGACACAATGAGCTATAGAGATCCCTTCCAACCCCAGTCATTCCATGACTCTGTGAAAAAGGGAAAGTTCTCCAGGGCAGCATCCTCACATCTGATCTGGAGATGTCCGTGCTCAGGGTGCTAGCGGGGGCATGCTTTGCTCTTGTGGTGACACCCAGCCCTTCAGCACTGCTGGGCTGGCAGCTCTGGGAAGCTTTAAGGACAAGAACTCAAGACACCTATGGAGCTGGGAGCCTTTAGGGTATGGCAGGAGCTGGGCAAAAGCCTTCAGTATCATAATTTATATTCAGATTTCTAAGCCTGTTGAATCCAGCCCACATCCCATTCTCAAAAAGTGACTTAGACACTCAGAAAACTAAACACTCCTTAGACACAGGCTTCACGCCCAGGTATGCAAAAGCATAGAAGCATGTAATGCTGCTTTATGTGCCTAATGCACAGCAATTCCAGGATGAGATTAAATGCTTACATCAGAGCTGGAACCAAGTCCCGCACGACTCTGGCCAAGTGCTGAGGTCACTTGTGAAAGTGGGATTTCTGCTGAGATTTTAGCTTCCTTTTGATTGCATTCCAGAGCTCAGAGCAGACACACGCACCCCTCCTCCCTCCTATTAAACTCAGGCACCCAAGCCATGCCCACGGTATCTGCGCACTGGGAAGGCCGTTTGTTGGTCATCTCTACACAAGGAATCTCATATATTTGAGATGCATCGCCCCAATGCCTAGAAAGTGGCCAAAAGATTTGGAAGTCTGTAGGACAATCAGGCAGACCTGCATGAGAAACATGACTGTGTAAAGCTTGTTTCCTTGAGAAACAAGGTGCTCAGTCAAAACACTGGAAAAGCTTTCCAGCTGCCCTCATCACTGCATCCTCAACATCTGAAAGCAAAAGAACCTTTAAGTGTAAAAGGGGAATTAAAATCTGCTTCAAAAACATGTTCAAGTCACACTGGACATTCAAGGGACTTCCTTTAGCAAATGCTCAAGGGGGTCCCCAACTATACAAAACCAAAACGTAACCCACTCATATTCCTCCAAATAGTAGTCAACCAGTCTGACTGCACACAGACAGCCCTGTGCCTTGGACACTATAGGAGTAGCTGAGAGCCTTGGATTGAGTTTCTGACACAGGCAATGACAGCATTCCCTCGGGCAATCACCTTCTCCTTCCGTCCATCTGCTGTGCACAGGGAGCAGTTTGGCAAAAGGCTTTTTTGATTTTCCTGGACTATGAAGCCCAAAATCTGAGAGGCAGGAGCTAGATAACTCCCTGCTGCTGCAGTGGAGGCAGCTCAACTCTTTCTGCTCTGGTGGGACACCCAATGGAACTGCTATAAGGGATGCAGGGTATGGTTTACCACAGGTACAAGCTACTCTTATGGTGCACTTAAATGTATCACACATGGGGCCATGCAGAGTGTGAGAGACAGAGCAGCACTACAGACATCACACCACACACTTACCGCACGTGCAACTGTGAGGACCTCGTCCCCCTGGGTTCTCACTGCAGTACAGGCATCAGTGACACACAACCTCCCTCCACACCAACAGGGCAGCACATTGCAATGAAAGAATTTCCAAGCATTTTCCAATGTTAATGGTGCCTATATACATATCTCTGGTAAAGGCACAGACTCACACATGGCAAGTTTAAGCCCAAAGCTTTCTTTCCTCAGTTACCTTTCCGGAACCTCTCAAAACCAATCTGCTGGCTGCAGATTACTCCATTACTTGTCATCTTGTTTTGATATAATGCCATCATCTCTAATTGGTGGGGCACAAGAGCTTGAAAGACATTAAGCCCTGCCTGCACATGTGCTGAGCAGTTACCACAGCGTGATAACCATCCCTCCGCATCCTCCTGCCCGCATGCCTGCCGGCTGGGCAGCAGTGCCTGACCCTCCTTCCAGAAGCAACCAAGGCAAAGCAGCTCGCTCCAAGCAACAGGACCAAGAAGACTCCATGGGAATCGTTATTAACTTGGCTTTAATTACAAACTAATTTCCTCCTGCATAGCCAGCAATTTCAAGCTCTGTGGAAACTATAAGGAAACAATAGCATGCCTTTTCCCAGCATAAACAAATAGACAAAGTTCAGAGCTTAAAGAGAGAGTCGTACAGTTAAATACCCCAAATGCAACCATCTGAGAATCTTTCCTCCATCTAAGCAGAAAGCATTCCAACCAAATATATGATTTTTAAGGCCATCCAATTTTACCAAGTTCTAGGGGAGACCTGGTAGGCCTTTTTAATGGGAACTGCCTGTACCTAAAATATGCAGAGGCTACCACCTCTCTGTAATAAGCTGGTGCTGTGGGTAGCTCACTGGCTTGAGCAGTGCTGAAGCTGTACTTAGCAGCTGACAGCTTGCAAGGAGAACTGGGGGAGCATGAAGGCTTGTTAGCAGCAAGGTTTTCCCAGCTGAGGCTCATACACGCACTGATTGGCAATTCAGAGCACGGAGTTTATCCCGGTGGAGCCTCCATATGTTTCTTCCCCTGGAGGAGCGATGAATGTCAATTCACCCCTTGGGGTGCGTCAGGCAAAAATCCTCCTGAGGGTGAAAGGAGAGCTGACAGCCGCTGGCCACAGGTGCCTGCACCAACTTCCACACCCTGGCCAATTTTGCTGAGAGTCAGGAAAAATGAAGCTCAGTTTGCTGCATCGCCATGCACAGCGCTGGTGTGTGCGCTCCCCTCTCAAAATCAGCTGTATGGGAATGTATATAAGGGTAATACACGCCATAAAACAAGAAGATGAATGTTTATGCTGATAACTCATTAGCACACCTGGGATTTCCCCAGAGTTCTTGGCAGTACCCTGAAAATTCAGACCATGACAGTGAGCCGATAGCTCTATCCTAATCTATTCTATTCCTGTTCTATTCTCCTAACCCACTGTGATATATCTTTATTCCTCATGTCTATGCGCCTCCTATCACCCACTTTCAGAGCATTCTGCCAGCGGCTCTTGGTGGGCTTTCCAGACCTTAATTAAGCTTCAAGACACCTCTGTGAAGTTGACTGATATAATTAAGTGAATCTTGCAGATGAATAAGCTGAGGAGAGGTGAGATCAAACAGCAGAACGATGGAGGAACAGCTACCCAGTGGCAAAGGAGGTTGCAGGACCCAGAGACTCCATCCCTGGTGTCTGACAAAAATCACTGCCTTTCCCATCCCATCTCTGTAGTTGATTATGCCAGGATTTTCTCCTGGAAAGGGGATAATTTGGACTATTGTCTTAACAAGAAAAAGCAGATTTTGTCAAGAAGGCATCAAGGTAGAGCTGCTATCTCCAACAATACCATACAGGGATGTTTCTTACAAGTATCAAGAATAGCTGTGCATGTACATGCGATGATAGACTTTACTATTAATTAAGCTGATGGGAAGGTGTAGTCCAGTGGCTGCTTTCAAACAAGCTTTTTGAAATTACAGTAATTGTATAGATTATATTCAACAACGTCTCATGAGATTTCTTTAATTTCAAAGGAAACTGGAAGAGTAGTTTAAAAGCCTGAATCTTGCTAGGACCTGAAGTATGACTTGTCTCAAGAGTTTAGAAGAGTTATTATGGGCTTGAAGATAAACATGCATCTAAATCCTCCAGGACTGGGGCCTTACTAAACCATTGCTCTTGGTCTTTTGCCTGGAAGTTGATGTTTAGCATGAAATATTAAGGTGTATTTCATTAGAATGAAGTAATAGGCTGCAACAGGAATAAAATGGAACATTTCCTAGCTGGGAGTTGAGCTGGATCTGTGACATCTCACCTTCCTACTCCTTCAAAAGAGCCTTTCCCTGGAAGTTCAGCACATTCTCAGTGCTTAAAAAGCTCTTGCAAAGGGCTTTTTATTTATGTGCCTGTATCCAAATGAGATTATGCTGTAATATGCTAAGCACTATGGCCACTCATTACTTAGGAAGCTCAGCCTTCAGAGGCACACATTCCAACATCATCTTCCATTCAAAAATGCAGTGGTAGAAGCACTGGAGAAGAAATCACCCCTGTAACACTTGTCAGTCAGCTTTCTACATGTGCTGGGCTGTGCTTGGCTTTGCTCCCACCCTCCTAACATGAGCCTTAGGACTGTCAGGGAGCAGCAGAGAAGCCACTTGTTCTGGCAGTTCACATCACTGATTTCTCCTCTTCCCACCTACGATCTGGTGACCGCATCACCTAACACTCTTCCTAAGTCTGCAAGAGGAGACAAACCCCGCATAGCCAGGGGTAACTTCATGTGACTCCCCTTAAAACCATTGTTTCCCAGGGCTGGCACACTATATAGCAAACTATGAAGTGATGGCAGCTCTTGGGACCCAAGCCATGCTGATTTCATTGTTTTGCCTCATCTGTTTCTTTATACTGTGTCCCAAGTGACTCCCCCATAGGAATTCTGGCTTTTCATTTCTCTGCTGTACAAGATGTCAGCAGATAACAATCCATGCTTCGTTGGTGCCATTCCATAATTGAAAGAGCCAGCAATATATCAGGCTTGGAGTCTGCAAACCTCATCAATAAGTACTCTATTACTTAGGCATAATTTTCCATGCCCCCCAGATGAGCCTTACCAGGCAGTTAGGGTTATATTGCTGAACCTACACCTCACTGCAAGCTGTTTAAGATAATGTCTACTAAACTGCAGTCTATTGTCACAAACTAGTTTCTCAGACAACCAGCGTCTAGCAAAAACGTACTTAATATGCAAAGCTGTCTGTTTAGATCTGTCTGTTTTCCAGTAAAGCTATCTCAGGAAAAAAGAGATTTGTAGCCCAATCTAACAGCACAGGTTTCTTTCCAAGTCAACATACACAGATCTACGCTTTCCTATAGGAACAAATTTTTCCTATGTTACCAAAAGGTTTTTTTTGCTTGACTTATTCTGCATTTTCAGCATGTAACAGAGATCTTACCAGCTTCTGCAGCGTTACTGATTGTGTGAGAGCTGTGTGAATCCTGCTTGGCCTCTCTCTTTAGGTTTAGTTCTCTAAGCTTTCCGTAGCATGGTAAGAATCCACTTCCTGGCCCATTTCAACAAAATCCCATCAAGTCCAAAGAGTTGCCCCTTTAAATGAATATGAGGGACTTGAGTTTTAATTACTTTCTGCAGAATCCCCTTATCTATCAAAGCAGCAGCTTTGACAGGCACCGGCTACACATTATCTGGAACCACAACTGAGATCTCTAACTCTTCCATGTCTTTAGCCCTTGAAGCTTGTCTCGTATCTATTATCTATCATGCCCAGAAGCACTGCCAGAATATGGGCTCTGATACCTGGATAGACTGCTCTTTCCCCCCTTAGCTTATTGTCCCAGAGGATCCTTACACACTTCCCTTGTTGCTGGCACAAACAAATTGCTGATGATGACTGTCTATCTGCATACCAGGCATCTCCCAGATGTGCTACTTGGTGCACAAA
Source organism: Coracopsis vasa (assembly GCA_026283785.1). Classification (NCBI taxonomy): domain Eukaryota; kingdom Metazoa; phylum Chordata; class Aves; order Psittaciformes; family Psittacidae; genus Coracopsis; species Coracopsis vasa. The sequence continues at coordinate 45,387 of JANHGB010054349.1, forward strand.
ACCCTATCTTCATTTTTGGTCCATAAGCTTTGAGGCTTTGCACACTTTTGTTACCTAGAGCAAACAAGTTTTACTCCTTGCACCACCAAAGCTCTGTTGCAGGCATCCAGTGACTTTGCAGGCCAGTTTATATTATTAGAAGAGCTAGTAATTGTTTAAGCTTTGCATAAAGGTAATTTTGAGATTTGGATGGAAATTGATGTCCTTTAATACATTATCTCAGCTGGATCAACCACCAAACACTCTAGGAACCGCCTCATAAAACCCAAAAGGAGCATATTTCACCCCAACTCTTCCAAAATCTTTCTGCTGTACTGCAAGCATCAATCACGTAGAACTGTTCAACTATCATAGACTATTCAACTCACTCAAGGACCTCGTTACAGATTTATTTGAATGCCTCCACATTTTACCCTTGTAACCCCCAGTGGAACATGATGCACTGCCCAGTGAGGACTGTGTTTGGGTCTTCCACCTCCTACACCATTCCCCAGTCCCCCTCCAGCACAGCTGGTGTCCAGTCTGACCTTTCAGCCTCCAGAAATCACTGGAGATTAGAGCTATAACCTAAAGCACCTATATTTTTGATAAGCAATGTTCAAAGGCTCAAAGAGCTCCATTCCTGACCATGCCAATGCCTAAACTGACTGTGGTCCACACTCACTGCTTTTATGCACAGCAGAGCCATGCCTGCCCCAGAGGCACCTCCTGCCTTTTTGCCATGTTAATAGAATCATAGAATCATTTGTGTTCGAAAAGACCTTTAAGATCACTGAGTCCAACAGTTCTGCTTCTATTCACTTTCATGCCAGAAATGAAGTAGCCAAACTTCACAGAGGACAAAAGCAGGCAGCAGGCCAGCCTCAAAGCCAAAGTAGACATAAACCCCCATTAAACCTCATGGTTCAACACATAAACAGAGTGAAGGGAGGACCTCCCAGAGCCCTGTGCTTGAATCCAATAACCATCCATAACTACCCCTAAGGATAGTTTCTAAAGAGGGGAGAGCAATAAACAGCACTTCCCCTCTTCATTACACAACTCCAGCAATAACTATGATGAATGGCAACGAACAACTGGGTTTCATTGCTAGATTTCCAGGCTGTGGTGTCCGACAATAGAAGCATAATAAAGACAGATGGCAGTGGATTAACTCTTCTTGCAATGAGGCCAGTGCTGGCTGTTCAGCCACGCTCATCCCAACTCAAAGGCAGGCAGCCCCATCCAGGGCAGGATGCAGGCAGCAGGGAAGTGCTCCTGGCTTCTGTATAGGACCAGAGTTAGGTATGTGGGGATCAGCAATAATGCAAACCAGAAGATATGGTCAGAACAGAGAGTGGAGCTGAGCAATATATGCTAATTCTGGTGGTGTGTTTTGCTTTTAAGCACAGCTGTTAACTAGGCAGAAAACTCAGAAGAAACCCAAGTGGATTTTCCACAGGGTATTTCTGCTTTTTTGTCAACTGACGGTATTAATTGTTTGGCTTCTTTATGACTTGGAAACATCAAAATACAAAATACCCTATGAAATTGTTGCTGCTTCCATACAAAAGAAATTGCTTTTTAAAAGTTGTTAGACTTTTCCCTCCAATTTTGCTCATTTAGCAAATATAATAAAGATTATTTTGCATCCTTGCATTAACGTAGTGCTAATAGGTGCGTGTTGGATATCATTTTAACAGTACCTCTAGGTAGGCACCTAACCTTAAACCTAACCCTAACCCTAGAGGTTTAGGTGATTTCAAACAGCAGAGAACTAGGGTTTAGGAGGGCTGGGGGGGCAGAGCTTGGTTTTGCAGCAGCTCTGGCAGCACTTTGCTGTGTGCCAATGTACGAAACTCACTCTAATCTCCACCACTAAATGGGTGCAGGCACTGTCAAAATTAGCAGGGGAGGGGTCTTACCAGAACTTATTGATGGAGTTTGTGAAGCATTTGGAGACCTTCACAGTGAAGGTGCTTAACAAAGTGAAAATTACCATTATTGCTGCCTAAGTGAAACTGCCAAGCAGTGCTGCTTCAGTCCCTCACTGCGCATTCAGGTCTGTCTTCTGTTTGTAGGTCCACTGTAACCAAGCTTAATTTCTGCAGATGTATTTGTTATTCAGAAGCATTCACTGGGTTGAATCATTCTCAGATGGAGTTTTTAGGAAACATGTTTGATTTGCCTATTCATTATCTGTTACTCCGGATGCGTGATGGGCTACACAGAGCAGCATGTTGCTGTTTCCGCTTGCTGCTTGAATGGCAGAAAGTTTATTAGATGGGAGAATAATGAATAACCAATAATGAATACTCTTGTGAGCATGTGAAAAGCAATGTCCCTCCCCACTTTCTTGCCAACAGATCCCCATTCACAATAACATTCTCCAATAGAGAAAAGCAAGCAGACTCTTGATTCAGTCAAATATTTGGCCATTCACAAAGTCGAGTTTTACTGTCTTACCAGAAGTACCTACATGCCTGCCTGAAATACAGAGGAGGCTACTCTAGGGCTGACCTGTTGCCTTTACAAAGATGAGACAATGAAAAGATGAATGCCCTTGTTTTCACAGTGTGTGTTAACCTGCCACATAGAGCTTTGGGGTTTTTGGTCTCTCCTGGCATCGACAATTTCTCTCTAAGGCATAACTCCTGCTCTACAGGGGATTCCCTACAATACCTCATCTTGTCAAATCAGTTTGGTCTACAGGACTTCTGCAAGCCCAGTTGCCACATCTCTGCTCTAGTGCAAACATCAAACACCCAACAGTGAGTCACACCAATGTCCAACTGCACCAACTACCCCAAAACCAGCCCCCAAAGCCCTGTGGAAAGATGGAAAGCTCAAACGTACATAGCATACTTCCCTCATTCCTGTTTTTGCTGACCGTGTGACTCCAGTTGCATGTAATTATTGTGGTATCTGGTGTTAATGATGTGTCCACTTCACTCAGCCTGTTCATCAGTATTGCTGGTCATTTGCTGTTTCTTTGTTTCTTGCCTTCCCAAAGGTCGCTACACCATCAGCAAAACCAAGTGCAATTCATCCATTATTTATCAAGCTGGGTTTACTGCTCATCTGTCCCTCATTCCAAGGCCATGCTCCATCCCACATCTCAAACCTACATGCACCTTCCAGCCCACACTTGTGGCACGAAGCACTGACTGGCATAAAGCATTTACTAAACAGAAAACACTAATTATAAAACTGAAGCTTGTCACGATGCAGACAAGGATTTGGTACCACTTTAAACATCCTGCATTTCCCAATCTCAGGCCTCTGGTCCCACTCCTGCTTTGCCTCCTATTGACTGAAAAACCATTTGTAAGTAAATCTATGCAAAGGAAGACTTGTCTTTTGCTATTTGGGCTGAGTTGTGGCCTGCTATAATGCTCCATCAGTGCAGGCTACCTACATCTGTTATTTCCTTAGCCTAACTGGCTGCTGAGTGCTCATCAGGCTTCCTGCATGCAGCCTGACTGCATTATTGACTTCTTCCTCTGGAGCAACATCGTGGAACAGCATCCCCAGGGGAAACACAGAGATATTGTGAAGTGCCCTTGTGTAAAATCAAGGATGTTCATTACACCCCTGCCTGGGACCACCAGCACCTTCCCTGCACCAGTCTTGCCCCTTCGGGAGGTATCTGCAGCCTCACAGGCTCTCCATTGGGGTACAGGTGATGCATAATGTTATCAAAGCTCCATCTGCCTCTGGGGAGTCTTTGAAATCTCAGCCCCTGAGAAGAGCAATAACCTTCAAAAAAAACCCTCCAACCACATGGGACTTATTACAAAAGGGAAATTCTAACCTACAAATAAAGGCAATAAAGTGGCAGACCTCTGCATCCCGATCGCATCTAACACAGCCTCAGAACAAGCAGAGATGTCCTGATTAGCTGTCGAAGGGGTAAAGGCGATGTCAGCGATCCCCATCGAGGATGAGAAGGATGTTGTGCTGGGGAAAAGCCATTGAGCATCCCGAGGTCACCCTGGGGCAGCACGGCTTCTCCTCTAACCTACCCCTGGGCTTTGCCTGATGGTATTTATCATATCTATTGCTCAGACTGAAAGCCAAGCCAGAAAAGTGACTCTGAACTGTGCTGCACCAGGAGGGGAGTGGGGAGGAGGGTAATGCCATAGCCACTCTGCTCCCCGCTATTTGTCCTGGTTATCAGACTGGAAAAGATCACCAATTACCCTCTTCCCTACCACCACTGCTCCTGCCAACAAAAGATGAAAAGCACATTTATTTCTCTTAAGTGAGATCTTTTTGTGACACATAAGGACCCTTGTATACATGACAATTACTTGTAAAAAATATCTCTCTGTCTACAGCACATCTGTAAATGGATTTAAGCCCATATAAAGGATGTAAAAATGGCTATAACCGCCCCAGCGCTGCTCCCTGGAAGCTCTCAATGGTGGGGTTTTTTCCACATATATAAAAGCCAACAGAGAACAAAAAGGCCTGTCAGCAGAGAGAGGTAGGTTTGCCTTTCCTCACCTAACTGGGGAAAACTTAATTTTATTTATTTTTATTGACAATCTCAACAACCCTTTCTCAATCATAAAAGCAAAAAGCACAAGCTCAGCTAGTCAGCCCATCATTTCTATTTAGCTGTTTATTTGTGCCAGGAACTCTTTTGGAGATGCAATAGCTTGTTTGCAGAGACACCCTAGTGGCAACGTGACATTACTCAAACCACCGAATGAGGCTTGTGCAGATGACACAGCCTTCTCCTATGGCACCTCCAGCAGTGCATGGATCTCACCGTGCACCCAGGGGCTCCTCTGCTCCCCCATCACCTCAGCATCCTCCGTTACCCTGACTCCTGGCTTTGATATTTAGGGAGGATGCGCAAAGCTTCATATAAACACAAATGCTGTCATTGTCCAGTGGGTAATTATTGACCACTGCATCTTGTTATTATTATATTTACTATTTATTTTTGACAGATGCTCCCTGGAGTTCTGCCTCGCTAACATTCAGCACAAACAGCACTATAAGGCACTGCAAGATGTATCCGTGCCTGAATTACAGCCACAGCATTCACCCTTCCCTGGCCCAGGGTTTTCTAAGGGCCAGGCTTACACAAGTAGCCAGGAGCCAAAGGATGCTTGGAGGAAAGGGAGGAACTCACTGGGATTTGCCAACTAAACAGTCTGGCTCCCAGATCCTAGGGGTGGCTTTGGCTTCAGGCTCCCAGTCCCTCTGCCTGTGGCCGTGGGCACTGGGGTTCCTTCTCAGGCTATACACAAAGATCATCCCTGTCTCAGATCACACAGATCAAATCCTTTGACTCGGTGTGTTAGAGGCAGCCCATTACCATCTATGACTTAAAGCCTGGGAAATGGAGGCTTGCAGGAATACACTGCTTTTGGGCAAGGCTCTCAGTAACTTCCCGGAGCGAGTCCGTTTGGCCACAGCAGATAATGAAATCAGTGTTGTGCTACCTTAGCATCTGTGCTTTCACATGGAAGCGAGAAAGACTCTGCTCCTATTTGCACTCTTACCCTAACAACAGCGCAGGGTGTCAGGTGTCTGTGAGCTAAAGGCTTCCCTGCCTGTGCCATGATATTAAAAGCATATGCAATGAGACTGCACCTTCTGTTCACACTCTGTCAGTAATCCCATGCAGGCAGGTTTGCTGTTAACCTTCCTAATAGAAAGTCTGTTCAATGGCTTGCTGGCTTTGCCTCAGTTCAGGATTATCTGCAAAGATGCAGACTGTTGATTTGTGGGCATCTTCTAAAGTGAGAGCTGCAGAGGCTCAAAAGAAATGATGCAGCCTGGAGCTGGCAATGGAAGGGGATTTTTGTCCAAACCCAGGCCAAATCATATAATTCCTATAGAAGTAACAACTTGTTTTAGCTGCTTTGGGGAGAGGGGAAAAAAGAACTTGTCTCAGCTTAATTACAAATCTACTTCTTTCTCTTTCCTCTTTTGCCACCCCTGCCCCTCACCCCCTGATAAAATGAGGGTAAAAAGCCCTGCAAATGGCAATATCCAATATTCATTAGTGGCTTGTGAGAGAGACAGAGAGACACAACTCATTACTGGGTTCTTCACCTTTACCCTTGACAATGGTTATTTACATAATAACCTGACCCTTAGGTTACTCTTCATTAACAAACACATGTGCAAACATAGAAGCAGCTGGCTACAACTCATAAATATATATTGTTAACCTTGGCTTAGAAGACTTACTTTCACTTACTAAAGGGAAAAAAAGAAGAGAAGACACTATTTTGCATAGCTATTATGTTATAACCTCAGTAAATGGTACAATGAGCCAGAGATTTGGGGCAGAGCTGGGCACATGGATTTGTAAACCAGTTCATTGTGTGTTGTCCCTGCCTGGAGCATCTTCCTCTGCCCTGTGGGGGACTGTCCCATTTGGGAGATGAGACAGAGACCAGTCAACACTAGGGGGGAGTCAATCCAGCTCTTCTAGTCCCCAAATCAGATGAGGATATCACCTGAGCTAGACCATGGTGGGATAGTGTGCAAAGCTAGGATGAAGCAGGAAAGCACCTCTCTGGAGAAGTAGCTTTTTCAGCCAAGGTGAATGATGCTATTTAACCCTCTGAGCACAAGTTTCAGGCTCTATGTGGAAATATTCCTGTGCAGGATCGGGCAGACCAGGATTTAGAGCATCTAAGCCAGCTTCCGAGACTTCAGTTTTATCATACAACTCTGGGAATGAAAATCCATCCCTTGGGCTGACATAGATAAAACGTGTCTTAGGCCAAGTGACAGCCTCAAGCAGAGGGAAAGGTGCCCTGGAGCCTTCTGGAAGATGGGAAGTGTTTTGCTCAGATCAACTGCGATGGCTCAGCTTCATCTTTCTCAAAGCACTGTTTAGCACCAGTTCTGGTTACATATTTCCTATAGTCCCATACCATATACTCAAAACACAGGCCCCATGTCTTTGGTTCAGCCAGAGACTGATGGTTTTCCAGTATATACTTCAGTAACCACACATCAGAGGGTCACTGCCAGAAGGACAAGGTGTCACCAACACCACTTGCAGGAGGAGCTTTCATTTTGGCTGCGGCTTCATACATGTTTAACCAGAGGGGGTCACACAGATAACTTGCCCCTCTTCTAAATGCCCCTGCCTGCAAGAAGGTAGGTGATGGCAGGCATCAAACGCTGATGTTTGGGCTCTACCAGTAAGGCAGGAATCAAACATTTTCATAAAGCTGGGGGTTTTCGCTTGGTTTAAATAGAAGATGCTGCTCCAAGAGCCACATCCTCCTCAACCTGCATGTGGAAATGGTACAGCAGATTTGTAGCACCATGGATGCTGAGAGAGGGCAGCTGGGATCTCACCACTGCAGCTCTGCAGATGCAGGATGGGCTTCCTGGGCCATAGCGTGACCACCCTTTATTCCATCTCCTCTCCTGGGATATTTACTCTCTCCAAGCCTTCCCTGTTACAGCCTAGATGTCAGAAAGAAGCATTTTGGTTGTTCTGAGCAGAGAGAATGGCAGCCACGGGGTTTGCCTCGAGTTTGGCATTTGGGAAACAAAGGAATTGCTTAACAAGAACTTCAATGAGGATAAGATGCAATTGAAACAGAATTCTATCTAGTGTTTCCAGAGAACAAATGTTAATTGTGTTTATGTATCAAACCCTGAAATTAACAACTCAATGTTTGCAAAATCTTGCAAGAAACCCAAATCCCAGTGTTCCAGGCAGCCTGTATCACCCGGCACACATCGCTCAGAAGCCTTTTTACCTATTCACTCCCTATTTCCAAACCAATTACTAGCTTATAGTTTGCAAAGCAGGCTGACACTTGGGGGTTCGGGCAGGGACTTCCTTCAGTCCCTCTACCAATCCAACTATGTTTTAATTTAGTGAAGAGGGAAAGCATATAATTTTTTAGCTCCAGGGAAGCTGGAGGCAATCACAAATATCCCTAGAGCTGAGCCAAATTCTTCAGTTTAAAGCAGCAGCCCATTCTATTGCAATAATTGGACTTTAGTGTCCCTTTCGTTTAAAGAGACAACAGCTGATCTGGAAAGCTGATGGCTTGGACACAGGGTGTTTCACCTCTGGGACCCGAAACACAAACCTAACTATAATTGGATGAACCCAGAATAGCAAGTGCCTCACTTACATGGAAATAAATAATAACACCACCACCACCATCCTCATACCAGAGATCCCCCCGCAGTTGGGTCTTTGTTAACATTCAGCATCTGGATGATGCTACACCAGGTTGATGAAGAAAAGGTGGGTGAAGGTTGGAGCTTTTAGGTAGGGCAAGAGTTGCTGTGACCACCCCAGGATACTTAAATCTATGCAATACCTCTGTACCACTTCAGAACAAAAAGGAAAACATCTCTAACTGGAAGGATTAGCCAAGAAAGATGTCCTTGGTGAATAAATGAGCAGATGGGAACTACTGTCCTGTGTTGAGGCTGAGAATACTTATTAGAGATGAAGCCCAAGAAATAAACTTGTGATAACTGTTTAAATACTGATAAACTGGTAAATCTGATATATTACTGATAATACTGATAAATCACTGATAAACAAATGATAACTGAGCAGTGACGCTGAGCAGGATTCACCACAAACATCCCCACCAAGCAACACCGGGACAAGCCCCACAGTGACAACGTGCTGCACCTCCTGCAGAAGCAGCTTTAATTGCTCCATGGGCAGCAATTAGAGAGGCCTCATCCCATCCCTGCCAGGGCACCAGCAGGGACCAGGCAGGGACATGAAGCCACATGGCCAGGGTACCACAAGGAGCGTGCAGCAGCTCTGGGAGGAGAAGGCAGCTCTCCCTAGTGTGCACCAACAAACCAGGCTTCACCCTGCGCTGAGCAAATGTCAGCCCCGTGTTAGATACCACAGTGGCTCTTCTAAATCCAAGTTGGAAAATGCCACCATGTATTTTTAATCCAACCGCCTCGTCACTGCATGATAAAATGAAAGGATTGCCGAGTTTGACTGGCATTTGTAAGTAGCATGTGAAAGGGGCTAATAGAGGCAGAAAATTAGCTACATTTATCATCTTAACTACATTCATATTACACTCACGATCCAATTGTTTAAAAATGGGGCTTTTAGAGCAGGTCCTTTTGAAAGTTTAAGCATTCCAAACAACAGCCGTTTATTCTCAGAGCTAACACTACCTTAAAAAAGGATTTATTCTGTAGCTCTGGTGAATTGTGAAGGGAATGGACTTTGCTGTATGGTTTTGGTGAGTACAATCAACACCGAAACTGGTCAAAAACCAGGATTTGTGTTTTACACTGAGTGCTGATGCTTGGAGGAAAAAAAATGTGGAATCCATTCAATGTTTGAAAAAATCCTCCCAAACATTCCCTCTGGAAAAACAATTTAATAAAAAAATTAAAATGTTCAAATTTTGAGGTGAGATTTTTAAAAATATATTTTATCATTCTTCTACTGCAATTTTACACCAGTGCTTAGCATTTAAGTAGTGGCAGCAAGCAGTACGTCTTAATGACATATCACAATGTCAGACATAAAATCCTGTACTCCTTTTAAATGGGTCACATCATGCTACCAGCCCTGATTGAGACATATTATCTAATTCATAGTGATTCCCATCTATGATCTAATGACAACTCCGAAGTGAAAGAAAACAACATGAAAATTCAGGAGAATGAAAGCCCACACCAAACTCATCATAGTACAGCTGAGAAACCTGTCCTAGAGATGTAAATATTCCAAGTAGTACTAACTACAAGTATCCCATAAATGACTAAACAATTCCATTAATGAAATACTGAGTTTCAGGCCATTCTGTGATAACTCAGAGGTTGTTCAGTGCACTAACCTGATATCAACATATAAAGAAATATTCAGTGGCTCTGTGTGAAGTTAACAGTTGTCATGGTTTAAGCCCACCCAGTAACTCAGAACCACGCAGCCACTCGCTCACTCCTCCCCTTCTTTCCCCCAGGGCTCCCAGAGGGATGGGGAGAAGAATGGAAAGAATGTAAACCCCACGGGTTGAGATAAGAACAGTCCAGTAACTAAGGTATAACACAAACCACTGCTGCTACCAGCAATAATAACAATGATAAGGGAAATAACAAGGGAAGAGAATACAACCACTCACCACCAGCCGACTGATACCCAGCCCAGCCTGAGCAGTGATCTGGGCCTTCTGGGTGACTCCCCCCCAGTTTCTATACTGGGCATGACATGCTGTGGTATGGAATACCCCTTTGGTTAGTTTGGGTCAGGTGTCCTGGCTCTGCTTCCTCCAAGCCTTCTATGCCCCTCCTCACTGGCAGAGCATGAGACTGAGAAAGTCCTTGATCACGGTAAGCATTACTGAGCAACAACTTAAAACATCAGAGTGTTACCAGCACTGTTCTCAGGCAGAAAGTCTAAAACACAGCACTGCACCAGACAGTAGGAAGGAGAAAAATAACTGTTACAGCTGATCCAGGATAAGCCTGAAACTAGGTTAGGTCTAATGTAAACTTTTGAGGATTTAATTGAATCATGAATGATAAATTATTTGAACTATCAAATGGGGATCCCTGAAGTGCAGAATTCATCACATGCTGCCTGCACACAGCATACCCAAACCTGTCTTCAGATGTAGGGATTGTAAAAGGTTCATTTTTTGATCTAGAGATCACCTGGGAGTTAAAAAAGAAACAGACCTATGGGCATGCTATCACATCATGAAATGGAAGACATGCAGTGAGCATCGACCTCAAGGTTCAGCACAACACTCCTGATACAGTTCTCTGAAGAATTTCACAGGGACTGATCATTTCAGTCAGGAAAACCATTGAGAGAATTCAGCTGGTTTAAACCTGTGCTGCTGAGCCAAGCACACATCTTACAACGACCGCTGTCCTCAGTGAAGCACCAGGACAGGATGGAAGATCCAGGGAGCTTCTTGTGTTGCTTGCGAACACCTGGAGCTGGACAACTGTGGCTGAATGGTACTTGCTGAACATATGGATTTGGTGAAGGAACATTCATGAAAACTGCCATGAGGTCTCTCATAAAATAAGCTTCTTGAGCTGAACGCTGTATGACATTACTGAGGAGTGGGATGCTAGCACCAGGCCTGCTCTTCTCATTTGTAGATGTTTTTCAAATAGGTGTGAGGCTTTAACTGTCAGAAGCCATTCCTGAGTTTTCTAACAGCTGCAGGATTGAAGGAAAAATATGTGAGGCCAAAGGCACAAGTTCATTTCAGTGAGAATTACAATTCAATTATCCGTATTTTGGCTGGGAAATCTGAAAGGTAACAGGATTGCAGCTTCATTGCCCAGCAAGTTCGTGGCATCTCTGCTGAAACCCTGCCCTGGTTGCTGTGGCCCATCAGCCTTTGCCTCAGAAAGCCTGTAGGACAGGCCTGCAACATCACCCAGTGTTACACCTCAGGGCAGGACCTCACAGAAACCACTAGTGGGAAATGTTTTACCTGTCACACTAATATATCCATTAATACATCTTACTGTAACAACTGCTGTGAGGCTAGTGTTATCTTTATTGAGTTTTGCAAACACTTGTGCAACTCATTTTTCTCAGACATCCTTGTGTTTTGTCCAACTGTAGATGTTCAAACATCTCAGCTTGTTCCCATTGGCTTCCTTTAGAGTTGCCAGGGAGGCACCTTCACAAGGTAATTCACCTGTTTCATCTTAAAACCATTTTATGGTGAGATGAATCATCTTCTCAAGACATCTATTTCACTCCATTCACTAGAAAGGGAGCACAAGACAAAAATCTTAAGCTTTAACTAAATTCTGACCAACAATTTAACCTTAAACAAATTTAGACTTACAGATTTTATTGTTTAATTGTTTTCTTCTAAAAAGAAAAAACCCCTGCCATTTATTTCCACAGGATGGACTAGTTCAGGAATTAAGAGGAGATGTCTCAGCTTCTGGCATTACACATTGTCCCATAAACCCTGGTGCCAAGCTGGCTATAGGATACAGGAGGAAGCTGTATGTCAACGGGTGTCTATAGAAGCGTGCAAATGATCAACATGTGAGTAGTGGAACCACTGCAAAGTCATGTAGGGGCTAGAATCTATTGACTGAGACTTGATGCAGGGAGGAAATGGGCATCCATTGAACATGGTCCCAGTAAACATATCTAGTCTTTCACTGAACACCCTCCTGCCACTCTAATAATGTGATTTCACCATTTAACATAATTAAATGTAGTTTGATTAAAATCAAATCTTACCATGAAGTCTGACGAAGCACTATGACAGGTCCTAGAAAAAACAACAATAGCAAAAAAGTAAAGAACCAGCATTAGCAAAGATTTACTTAGAAGAATTAAAACTAACAGATCTGCAGTTGTTTTTTCCCAGTGGATATGTATCTGAAATGCCTGAGCAACTCACTGGTGTCCATCTCCAAGAGATTCACAGGCCTTCTGAGTCTGTACAAAACCCCACCACATATGGCAGGTCTGATCCTTTGACATACGACAGCACAGTTGGATCTCAAGTTCTATACTCTATTGTAGCATGACTATTCTGAAGTATGAGGGGGTTTAATATCATCTCACTTTAACAATATTGCAGTCTCTGTGGTGTGGGGGAGGAGGGAAGAGCAGAAGGCAGATATTTCCAGGTGATTTTATTCACATGACTCTTTATTCACTCCACAGAGCCTATCCCAGCCCTTTCATAAAATGGTTTGGGTGGGAAGGAACCTTAAAGCTAATCCAGCTCCAACCCCTGCCATAGGCAGGGACACCTTCCACTAGAGCAGGTTGATCCAAGCCCTGTCCAACCTGGCCTTGAGCACTGCCAGGGATGGGGCAGCCACAGCTTCTCTGGGCACCCTGTGCCAGTGTCTCATCACCCTCACAGGGAAGAGCTTCTTCCTAATGTCTAATCTCAATCTACCCTCTTTCAGTCTGAAGACATTCCCCTTCACCTTATTACTACAGGTCTGTAAAAAGCCTGCACATAACACCGCAACAGACAAACAGAGATTTGAGTGGTTTACACATATAAACGCAAATGATGACAAAGCCTCAAAATTATGAGAGAGAATAGCAGTTTGAAACAAAGGGAAAGAAATTATCATTATTATTATTACTTCTAGCAGCAATCACCATGTGACAGGGAGCAAAGAAATATAGGTTATGCCAAGAATTAATAAGCCTTAATAAGGTGTCTGTGTGCCTGGAAATATTATCTTTTTGAAACTTTATCAGAAGATCTAATAAAAGAGACTAGCTCTCCACACAAGGCTTGCTCTACAAGTTAAGATAGTCCTGTACAGAGATGCAAGTGGAAAAACAACAGCATAAAAAACAACAGCATAAAAAATGGGCAGGTAGTTTCAAGGAATTCAAGTATGTTCCTTCAGCAAAGTAAAGCTATTTTTCTCCAGTTGGTAAGACTCTAAGGTATGATTCTGTTACTACATTTACCCTTGCAAGAAATTAAACTGCATTTTACAAGGATGCAGAAAGGCTGAGAAAATAAATCTACTTATATACATATAAAGAAATAAATTTAATCTGAAATACAAGTATCTCATCATCTACTACTCAGGATTATGATAATATCTCTAGTATATATGGAATCTACCTTTTCACTAAGTTTGCATGTTTGTCTGTCATTTATTACCAAGTGGTCTACTTTTAATTACCACCTCCACACATACACACATACACACCCTGCCTTCTGCTCTCCTCATCCCACAGCTACTCCATGCAGAACTTGCTCAATCCATCCTGAGAGATGAAAGTAGGCTGGGACCTTTACTGCCAACACATAACATTAATCTCACCAGAAACTTACACTGTCCAAGTAGCTACATCCACTTCTATTACAGCACAGGTAGACCATCAAACATGACTTGAGAGGTGGATACAAGGGACTAGAGGTTTTGCTCATTTTCATCCTTGCAAAGGACTATCCAAACTTTTGAGCAAGCTTTTTTGCAATGGGGTTTACGAAGCTGAACTTGTCTTTTGTACCATGACTGTAAGCACAGCATAGCTTCTAAATGCTAAAAGGCAACAAATATATGGCCTTCTCTACTTTATGTAAACAGCTATTTGAAACAAAACCCCCCAACCTAAATTAAGGCTTCCTGAAGAGGCTGAAAGCCTTCAGTGGGACTAATTAGAGAGAACCACTAGGCCTTGAGGCTCACAGCTGCTCACCAGTACCCTCTGCAAAGGCTGAGACTGAAATGCATGGTTAGGGGCCTAAATTGATTAACGGGTATCAGTTGTCCTTTCTCTAGAGGTAGAGCCCTAATCTCAATCTTTTTATTCTCTAATAGACCATTATATGACTAATTAGTAGGCATTATGGCACTTATATCAGGTTAAATGAATTCTTAATAATAACTCATCTGTCCTTATTTTAAATTCTTACTTTAAATAAACAGGAAATTCTCCCTCAGTGTTTTGATTAAAACCAAAAGCTAAGCAGCTCTAAAAAAGGTCTATTAAAATGGGTCTTTTAGAGAGATTGTACTGCAAACTGTCAGTCCTCCATGTATCACACAGGAATCCTGCTCTTAAATTTGTTCTATCATTTTGTGATTGCTGCAAGTATTTGTAAGCTGGCATATCTGCATTAGGAACACCACTCTGGAATAGCTACAGGCCTTCATAAACGGAACTTATTTGTAAGTAGTCAAGCTGCATTGTCAGATTCAACACTGATTCTTTGTAAGGACAGCAGCAAACAGCTCACAGGCCTACTAGGAAGGAAACACTGGGGAAAGACTAGGAAGTCTTTATTTGCATCAACTGCTTAAAGCTTTCAGAACACACCATCACTATGGAGAAATGTTACCATCTAAAGAGCAACTGAGTTCATTCATCCACTCTGAAAACTGTAATCTAATGAAAAATAAATGAAGAAGAAACTTGACAAAAAGGAAGAAAAAGGTCTCTTTTCCTCTAAAACATTTCAGCCCAAACCCCATGTTTTATCATCAGAAAAAAAATGAACTGGGCTTCAAGGAGAGCTCAAAGCTCTCAGCAAAGATTATGTGCCACTCAACCATATGTTCTTTCAGCTTAAGCGACACGGTGAGAAGCCACTCAAGGTCCTCTCTGGATATACCCTGAAGTGAAACCTCTATATGTAAACACCTAGTGCTTGGCCTTTGAAGATAAAAAGGTCTTTTCTATTAGGTACATATAACCCCTACAGAGTGCAGAGAAAGACAAAATGACTCAGTGTAAAATAATATTATTTTTTAACATTCCAAGCAGAAAATGACAAGAGAATTTGCCTTTTTGTTGTGAAACTGCCTAGCCAGGCCAAAGTCAAACCTCCCGTTTCTTCATGTCTTGCCACTTCAGTAATGAGAAGTGAGTCACCTCCTTCCAACCTGGAATGAGCAGTCCACAAGCTTCAGGTGTCTTCAGGGTGTTTATGCCCCTTCTTTCAAAACCACACAAGAATATTTCTTCCAAAAAAGAAGCTGAGGAGGGTAATGAGGAATCCCATTTGTCTCAGCAATTAGAGAAGTCCAGCAAATAGAGAAATCTCCACTCCAAGCACTATTAATTAATAAAGCAGTTAAAACCACCAAATTTAGAACAAAGCAATTGTGACTTGTTCATGTAACTGAACCTGGCAGGTCTGAGGCAGGCAGTTACACATGTTAGTGAACTGAATGCCCTACAGACCGTAAGAAGAGTAGAAGACATGAAGAAAGGCACAGAAAGTTGTGAGAGGAGGAGAGAATATGTCTGGAAGCATTTAGGCTTCCCTGTGATTGGGAAATAGATGATGGAGGTTTCAGAGTGGCAATTGCGGATACTGTTCTGCTTCAGGTATCTAAGTCCTTTTTGGATCCTAACTTTAATCAGTGTCCTTATTTCATCTCCAGAAGAGAGGCAGATATTTATCCACCCATTCATTGAAATGGCTAGCAGCCCAACCTACTAACGTCTGCATAGCACTACCTAATTACTACTATAAATAATGGAGAACTGAAAGAGAAACTGAAAATATCACATTAGGTGCTGAATCTAACCAAAATGATCAGAACTTTGTTTTCTTCTTCCCTTCTCATCAAATGGTGGCTCCTTGCTGATTTTAGTGCTATCCAGTCAATGCTATGACACTAAAAGGACAGAGAAGCACTTTTCAGCATACCCAGAAATCACAAGCCCTAGCAGAAACAACTGAGATGACAACACGGATTCACAAAGCTTAACTGCTCAACAGGAAACATTTTATTTTAATATTGGTATTTAATTATCAGCAAAAATAAAACATAATTGCAATCTATGCAATCAAACAACTTTTCTTAGAAGCCAACATTACAATTCCACAACTGCTTTATTACATGCCTTTTTCCCTGGGCAAAGATATATTGCATAGTTAACAGGCTTTCCAAAAATAGCAAGATACCATACCACTTTTAAAAACAACGTCTTTCATTGACCTTGCTAAAATATCAGCTTACAATTCTTTGAAACTCCACATGCAAGAAAAAGCAAATACAGGATTGCAGTTCTTCAGCTTTATTTAATGGTACTCCTTAACTAGACTGTTCTCTTCCATGAGAAATCACAGGAGTTTGGTGGGACAACACAGACTATAGGCTCTCTCTTATCCTCATTAATCCAACTCTAAAACAAAACACAAACTTAAGCATTGTTCTGAAGCAGAATAACAGATTCTGCCAAAATCTTCCATTCTAGTTTAAGTACATATCCTCAATGATTAATTTCAAAATGAATAATCCTATAAACACGTAGAAACAAGCTATAGCAGAGATCACCTGTGACCTTGAAAAACTCCATTCCTGGGATACATCAGGAGCAAAAAATTCTCATTTTCCTGTTAATGCTGTCATAAAGCCCAGAATGAATTACTAAAAATGGTTACTTTTATGTTAAAAGCTCTCATGATGACAAGAATGAATTAGCAGAGGATAGAAAGTAAAAAGACAAATAACACTAAAGAGGGCATCTCCACAAAACACTTGTGAATACAAGTGCCTAAAGCCTGGCATGTTTATTAGTATTACTCATTGTAGTCCCCTCTCTATGCAACAATTTTCCTGCTCTCCTTCATTAATGTTCAATCTTTACTCCCCTCTCAAGAAGACTCTTTTCCTTACGAATGCCTATCATTCACTCTACAGCATGCTGGTTTTCCACTGAGACACAACTCTATTAATAACTCCCAGTGAAAAAAGTCTGCAGCAGTACACAAAATTGTAGTGGTAAATACTGCATTGCTAACAGCACATTGCTTCCAATGTAGATAAGATGGTACTCTGCTAGAGACAGTAACACAGAGGAAATGAAGTTTCAGTTCTGGAAAAAAGAACCTACTCCTAAGGATTATTTCATCAAGGGAGGGATGAGGGGAAGAAGGAAAAGGCAAATTCCAGCAACTGAAAATAGGAATCAATAAACATTTGAAGTAAATTTGTATCCCCCCTGAACTGATTTGTAAGAAAAATTTCCTTAAGAAATTCCGCAGACAATATGACTGTACATGTGCACCAGAACTACTCAATCAAATATCAATCCATACAATTTAAGAATTCTATAAATCATTACAGGTAAACATCATTAAAATAAAATACAACTTAGTTAAAACAGTAAAGCTGGCTTGCCCACTTCCTCCAAGTAAATATGTTTTTGAGCTTTCAATCCAAGTATGATAGGATGGCACTGTAATTTTACAAAACAAGGTACTATTCTTGAGAAGAAAGATTCCTTCACACAGCTAAAAAGGAACAGATACACATCCATAACACAGAACCCTAACGTGATATTTGTACACACTTTTGTTTTTAAGGTCAATGAGTTGCTGCATACACATGACAGATTTTTCTGTCCTGAATATGAAGAGATGTTCAAGACACCATTTCATGAAGGAGAAATAAATGAAGATCAGAAGTCGGAGAGAAAACACAGCTGAACTTCAGAAATTACTATGCATACTTTATAAAAATCTATATAATACTGACAAAAGTCTGATTAACTTATATTTTAAACATTAAGTGCAAAGTTATACTGCATCCAAAGAAATACGGTGTGATGTTGAAGATATTTATTATTACACTTTTATTAAATTGTCAAGTATTCCTTTCCTTTCTCAGCACATGTTTGATGTTGTAGGCTTTTTAGTATGCTTGATGCACCCACTGTTGGATAACTTTTGCTTGTGATCAAGTCTCAGCAAAGGTGATAATCTAATACCACAAAGCCATTTTTAAGAAGTTGTAATATTCTTGAAACTACTTCTAAACAACTGAATGGGACACCAGTATTAAAACCAACAGCCTGCTATAAACAACAATCAGTTGTTTTCCCCACAAAGCATCAACTCCTTTATGCTACAGATTTGTACATTACCTGATAAATAGATTTTTATTCATCATACCAGATCTTTTTGCTTTCAAAAACCCCAAAACGGTCTTAACGCGACTGTTCTAGGACCTGCCCAGCTCTGCAGAACCAAATGCAATGAGAGGTGTGATCCATACATTTTTCATAACAGATGTCAGAAATAAAATGTCTGCTTGCCCGAACAGTGGAAAAGATGAAAGATTAAAGACATCTATGATGTCTTCATATTGCTCCCACCACCATGATCAACAGCTAACTCTAGTGCCATAAATGAGTAAATTTAGCATAGTAGTTCTTTTCCCCTGTCCTTCAAATCTAGCAACAAGAAATCCCACAAACTCCTACAGAAACAGGTCAACCAATTCTTTTTGACAGGAGGACAAGAATCTTGGGATATTACAGCATCACTGAAACTCAATGGACACAGACATTTTCAAACAATTTACTGCAAATGATATTCATATGGCTAGAACACATTTTCTGAATGGAGCTAAATGCAGTACTACTGAAGTCTTGTTATACTTGCATCTTTTTTGTTAGCACCATATAGTCTTGCAGAACTTGTAAGTAATGAACTTCGATTTCTAAATATCATTAAATTACATGGGTCAGGTGGCTCAGTTCACTCAAGAAAGCACCTACAACATTAGTATTGCCTTTATAATTTAAAGACTCAGATCATTTAATATTAACCCAAGTTAAATATTACAAAAGTAAGAAATACACACCAGCCAAACAGAAGCTTGTTCATTATGAACAATTAAACCTTCAGTTATTATCTGAGATACGTTAGCTCCCCTTCCTAGAATCTCTAGCACTTGCAATGGCATCATCAGCTCGCTACCATTGCTCACAATTGGCCCAACCTGGATCTTTACCTAGCCTTACCCCCGACTCCCTTTTAACCCTTAACTCCTTGGATCAACTAATGATAAAGCTGTTCTCCTATTTTGACTAGGTCCTCATTTACAAACTACAGATTTCACTTTGACTTCCCAGAACTTTCAGCAAGCACAAGCAATCACTGTTGCTCTGGAGACTGACTTGGCGAAAATCCCACCAAGCTTCAGAATTTCTTCTTTACAGAAGTCTACATTTTAATATAAATATATATAATTGTCCCTTTAAATCATCACCATTAGCAATATAATTGCAGAAACAGGCATTTGCTTAGAGCATCAAGCTGCCTCTGCCAACCACAAA
Source organism: Coracopsis vasa (assembly GCA_026283785.1). Taxonomy (NCBI): domain Eukaryota; kingdom Metazoa; phylum Chordata; class Aves; order Psittaciformes; family Psittacidae; genus Coracopsis; species Coracopsis vasa. Next base: position 64,915 of record JANHGB010054349.1, read on the forward strand.
TGGCAAGACTGAGCAGTGTTAGTTACTACTGTAGCACTACGCATCAACCTATGTATGCTTTTCTCCTCCCAAACACACTCATACTACTCAACTAGAGTAAGTTTTAAAGAAAGGGGTATTCTAAGTATTAAACATAAGTCCTCCTTGCAGAAACAGGTATTTCTACCACCAAAGAGAAGGATTTTAGAAGACATGCTATTAAATCTGGTTAATGCACCAGCAGTTCAATTCTAAAAACATTATCTATATACATCAAACAGTTTCCAAAAGAACAAGACAATTTAAGAGAATTATCTGCTAAATGAGCTACTCATGTTTTATTTCTGTCCAGATTGCCCTACAGCTTCTATACCTTGATAAAGCATGCCAACATATCATATAATAATGGAGAATCAACAGAGAAATTTACTGGATATGCAAAAGGAAGTCGAGGTGGGGAAAGTTGTGGGAAATTCCAGTATGAATCACCAGTGAGGATCACTGGGAGTGGAAAGAGAGAAGAAGGGAAAGAAGAAAGAAACACAGGAATAATTCCTCCTATAAAGAATGCTGTTCTATTGAAAACTAAACCAGACTTTGGAAGAACGGCTGTGGATTCCTTAGACAGATGGTGTCAACAGATCTATTAGTCACTTTGGCAGCAGCAGGATGGCACGGGGTTCCTAGAACACCACTTCAAAACGCAATATAAACACAACAGAAATACATGAGCAATTAATTCAACTTTCTAATACATGACATTTTTTCCTGTGTATCAGATAAAACGGGCTCCTGTTCATGTCTGAGAGTTTGCAGTTTCTGCTGCAGTTTTAGACTTGTAGCAAACATGGACTTAAATCAAAAGCAAAACCCCACATGGGACAGCTGGCCTTAACAGGTGAAAAGCTCAGACATGATGGCTTTTCTGGGAAAGTCCTTCTGCATCTTTGCTTTTGCTTTCTTGCTGGAACTGATGACACTTAGTCCTGTTTTCTCACTAATATAACATTTAACATTGGAAGTCATAATTGTTCATGCTCCTCCCTCCGCTACTGCAATGTGTCTACTTCCTATTAACGTGACCACAGAATTGTTTAGGTTGGGAACGACCCTTAAGATCACCAAGTCCAACTGCTAACCCAGCACTGCCAAGTCCACAACTATACCATGTCCCTAACTGCCACATCTACACATCTTTTAAATACCTCCAGGGACTGGCGACTCCACCACTTCCCTGGGCAGCCTGTTCCAATGCTCGACAACCCTTTCAGTGAAGAATTTTTTCCTAGTATACAATCTAAGCCTCCCCTGGCACAACTTGAGGTCATTTCCTCTACTCCTATCCCTTGTTACTTGGAAGAAAAGATTGACACCCACATTGATACAACCTCCTTACAAGTAGTTGTACAGAGTGGTAAGGTTCCCCCTGAGCCTTCTTTCCTCTAGACTAAACCTCAGTTCATCATAAGACTTATTCTCCAGCCCCTTCACCAGCTCCGTTGTCCTTCTCTGGCCCCGCTCCAGCACCTCAATGTCTCTCTTGAAGTGAGGGGCCCAGAACCGAACACAGGATTCGAGGTGCAGCCTCACCAGTGCCCAGCACAGGCGGATCATCCCTCCCCTGGCCCTGCTGCCACACTAGAGCTGATACAGGCCAGGATGCTATCAGCCTTCTTGGCTGCCTGGGCACAAGTTGGCTTATATTCATAACTGATTCTATTTTAAGTAATTGACTCTTAATTCTTAAACACTTTAAAATCTATCTGGTTTAATTCCCTGAATTTACATTCCAGAAAAAGTTTGATGGCAACAAATATAAATGAGCCATTCTTAAGTGAATGGATTTGGAATCCTTCACAAACTCTGAAATGCACTTGGTCAGCTTCTACTGAGAGCAAGTCCTGCAGCGGGAAAAACAGAACCAAACATAAAAAACAGATTTGGAAATTAAAATACTACCACTGTAACACTATGTAACAGTGTAACACTATGATATTGTGTTACCATAGGACCTGATAGATTAAAGATATCTGGAATCTGATAGAACAGCTAAACATATTAGGAACAAAGTCACCTTTGTATTTTTGCAGAATTATGTATTAGCTATTAAATGGCATCCATCTGGCTAAGTTCAACAAGTACATAAAAAAAATATCACTCTATTATAAATTTAAAAAATATTTTAAAAATAAATTTCCAGAATTACTCTCTTCCTCACTGTTGGTTCGCTGATTAAAATTATCTGTAGTAATAACATTAAACAGCACTTTTGTTGGCAAGGAGCTCAAAGATTCACTTTTAATTCTCAGAAATACTTGGAACATTCAGAAAGTCTATCCCACTGCCCAACTTCATTTCTTCAATAAGGAATTCAATTGAAATGAGCAATAGTTGAATCTTGTTCCTGTAAGGTGGAGGCAGATGCTTAACACAACATCTATCCTCAGAGAGAACAGATATTTAGTTCTAATAATCTTGGTTATTACCCATGGAAAAAGGAATTCATAAGCCAAACAAAGCCAAGGTTGTTCTTATCACAGGTAATGCATATGCTGGGAAACTCCTTGGAAAATGGTCAAGATCTAAGAGCAGAAGTATTGTAATTTAATTACCCACAACAAAGCATTCCACCTGCCCAGCACAAACTCTGAGTCATACAGTTGCTGGTTTAATTATAAAAGATTCATTGGTTATAACTATGTCTCCACTGGCATGGCACATGTATCTTCAAGAACTTCTTCTCTCTGTTACTGTGCTACAAGAAAAAAAAAAATCTGAAAGAATCCATAGGACACACTTGAAGACAGACAACAGCCCCTGGATGCAAGTATGCAGTCATATTCAGACTAAGGAAGTCACCAAGACCTTAGCCTGCTTGTAAGATCTAAGCCTGAGCAAATAACACATGCACAGAGAAAATACAATTTGTGAAATATCAGTGACACAAAGCTCCAAAAGTCCTTTCTGCTACTATCTGTCATTTGAAAAAAAGCCCATCTTTGGTCTTTCCTTGCAGATGGATCCTAAACTGTAAACTGCAAACCACTATCACTCCACGCAAGGTCATTTAAGAAATTCAAAGTTTGATATGATGGAATCATACAGATAATGTGGAACCATCATCACCTTTACAGTATTTTCCACTATGTGTAATGGTGTACACATAATAATGTGCAAGAATGTTTTTTGCATTTACATAGCACTTTAACCCAAAAAAGGTAGAAACCAGTACAGCTTTGTGTTCTCACAGCACACTCAAGCAAGGTAAAGAGATATGTGTGTAGATGCAGACAGTAGAGTAGTATTTCCTAAGAAAACCGTAGCGTTACAATAGCCATGTGCCAGTTAGTGTCTCAAAGAACAGAAGAAATTAAACAAAAATACTTAGAAATGAGGATGGGAGGAACAATGAGTTGCTTGGCATTATGCTTTGGTTTTTAAATGGCATTTTCTATTCTAATGGAACAGAAAATACATTTTACAAGCAACGTTTTCCTCTCTGAACCTTCTCAAATTACAACAAGCTGTTTAAATACACACAGAAAAAAAATATACCTTTTTTCCCTAATTATATATAAGCCTACTTATTTTATAACACTCTAATAACACTCTAAGAGATTTCATATTTTTTGTTTAAGGATGAATATTTTCTCAGAGAAAAACATTCCCCCTTCTCTAGCATGTCTGAGCTTGTAATGATGGAGACAGGCAGTAGTTGAGGATTAAAGGTTTGTCTAAAATGAGTTGCTGAAAATTGTCAAAACTATTGGCTATTTATGAGATGGATGAATGTGCTATGGAAAAAAAAAAAATCACAGCAGACTAATATTTGTATGCTATGCAAAGATGAATCTATTTCAAAGTAAGTAACCAGGTATCCTGCATGTAAAATATGGCAGTTTGTGATCTAAAAGAACACATTAATCCTTTCACGTATCTCAGAGAAGGAATGTGAAGCAAGACAAAGATTTTGGAAGGAAGAAATAAGACACTTCACTGGCTTCGGACAATGAATCTTCTTTTGAGTTTGGGATTTAATGACCCAATAAATCATAATGTTCTCTATAGCCAGAACAGAACTACACCACAGTAGTAGTTACATACTATCTTTAAGAAACATACCTTATTATCTAGTAAATTCTGCTACTTAAATGTATTAAGAGCAATACATGTCTATGTTCAGGATATATGAAAATAACTCAGTAGGATTTATTTCTTTTGTACAAAAAGCTTTTGGAGAAAGGAAAAGGCAATGCAAGTGAAGAAAACTTTTCAAGGCACATAGACGAGCATCTGTATTCAACTATCAAAAAAAACCCAGAAAGGTAAAAAAAAGCAATACAGAGCAAGCCAGAACTTATGAAGGACTCAAAACTGACAATCAACCAATAACTGGCTATTTATGTACCTGTTCAAAAAATGCTACAAAACTTCAGCTCTCTACCCTGAATTTTGCTGGCATTGAAAACTCCCGTTATACTACATTAGCCACGTTAACTCTTCCCAAATCCAGTTCTCTCTCAATTCTGACACTTCCTGAAATGAGTGCACCAAATCCATTTGTCATATGGAGCCTCTGACTTGATTGTTCTAACAAGTACTTAGCAATTTTTTTGTGTGATTTTATCAAATTCACTGACTTAACTTTGAAGTCTATTCCCATGACAAACTGCTTTCAATTCCTAGAAAGCAAGGAAGGAGAGAAAGACCTTATCTTTGGAAACTAACATTTTCTGCTTACAAGGTTTACCCCTTAAGACAGTTCAAAGTGGAAAAAAAGATGAAAAACTATAAGCAAAATAGTTAAGATTTTACCACTGCAGTGATGATACCCAAATCCAGTGAGAGGAAAAATATTACTAGGTAATTCTTCTCTTCCTGCTACTCCTAAAGTTGAAAAATGTCTCTATTTTTTTGATGTAAAAAAGTCTGTAATGGTGTTGACTTCAATCACAATTATACTAGAAGCTATATGATTAATATTGACACATTTCAAGCAGGTGTGACACTTCCTGTAGAATTCCAGAATAATAAGGTAGTAACAAAACCAAATACTTACAAAACAAGTAATACAGTCCGTTAGTATTAGTTCTGCCTATTGCAAACCTAATGTCATGGTAGCACTCCTATCAGACAAACAATCTGACTCATATTCCCAACTATACCTTATCACGGGAAGAGTACTTGTAACATCTTAACAACTGAATGTCAGTACAGTTCCATATACTACATTTCAGCAGGGAAGATTTAAGTGAACATCCAATACTTCTCAACAGTCTATGATAGGAGATAAATGTGTTGAGAGCAGATAAAGAATTCTATCAAATTCCTCCCCACCACTAATGAGTCACAAATCTCAAATGTACATACATACACACAAAACCAAGAAATGGAACTAGTGCTTCACTGTTAAAGGATACATAAAATATTTATCCCCAACACAACATTCCTTCAACTGTGAGACTAAAACCACTTCCTCATGATGGCAAGATAATACTAGACACAACTCTCTAATCTTCCCTTCTGGTTGCTGAATGCAGTCTTGTTCCAAGGCTACACCCCAAAAGGCAAAATGTGATTTCAAAAGGCAATATGTAGCTATTTTGATAAAACTTGTTCTTCAGACTCGCTATATTCTACACGCAGGAAACATTTTCTTAAGAAATAAATACAGCTTCAGTAGCATCTACTTTTTATTGAATGCACATAATGAGATCTGGCCAATGGATCAACAGCCTAACGCAGAAGCATTAATTAGCTCAACTGCTCACTACTTCCCAGACTGCTATTGCTTCTGACAGCTGGATGCTGTGATCCTCTTCCATGGCTTTCATGGGCTACTAATTAGTGATTTCTTAATCCCATTAACACAAAAAACAACACAACATAACCACTAAAACCAACACAAAACCAACCCGAACCTTAAGTTAGACTTTGCCATTGCGTAAACAGGTGGCCATTTATACTAGGTCAAACCAAAGGAGCCTCATAAAAGCATCTTTGCTTAGTCAATGTGAAACAAAACTTAAGAAAAATCCTGCTTGATTAATCCTTCCAGATTCTAGCTAATTAAAATGTACAGAGTTCTTACATTATAGATCTGCTGATACCCTGCACATTAAGACACTAGCAAGAAGAGGTGAATACTTGAAGTGAATGGCTGTTGAAATGTACAGTTTCTAAAAGAACTAGTTAAAAATTCTGATCCCCTACTCAGGTTCCAATTCAGAAAGAAACTCCAATTTTGTGTCCATATTTTCCCAGAGTTTTTGCTCACTTATTACAAATTTTTAAGTCTAGATATATTTACAAGCCAGACATATTAATCTCTGGAACTGAGCCATATCCATGAAAATTGAGAAGTTTTACATGCAATCTTTCAGGTGTGCGCACACAACAGCACACCCTCTGACACTTTTGTTTCCTTTAGTTTAATTCACCCCCAGATACAAATATGTCTCTGCTATCCTGACTTGGTCAACAGTGACATCAAAAACAAAGTTTAGAAGGCAGAGAGTCCTGTCTGACACCTGCCCCAACACTGGGTATCAGCCCTCAAGACTGCCAAGTTGTTTCAATGAGTACAAATATTAGCAAAATTGCAGTATTAATACTGACAATATTTAATAACTTCTTAAACAGAAATGGCTTTTGATTCTACTTTATCCCCAAGGGCATCACTTCATATTAAAAAAAAAACAAAACAAAACCAAAACAAAAACCAACTAACTCAGTATGTAACTTCAGAGTAAAAATAGTAATTTCCTACACTACAATATATGTAAAGGCATAATTTTGCCTAACAGCTGCCAGGGAACCATGCACGTTCCAAAAAATACCAGATATATAATATTTGACTTTAAAAAGCACATGTGTATTTTAGAGACATACCTTAACATGTTCAAAGAAAAGTTAGCTCAAGCTGTAATTAAAATAAATCCCTGTAAGCAGGGCAGGGCAAGCAAGATGTCTGGATAGACTGTTTAAAAAAAAGGAAAATTTAAGCATTAAATGAGAGAGCAAACACACAACCAACCAAGTCAAACCAAGCAGTTTTCTGTTGCAATTGCTAAGGGACTCTTCATCAGGGATTGTAGTGATAGGACAAGGGGTAATGGGTTTAAACAGGGGAAGTTCAGGTTAGATATAAGAAGTTCTTTGCTGTGAGTGGTGAGGCGCTGGAATGGGTTGCCCAAGGAAGCTGTGAATTCTCCATCCCTGGAGTTGTTCAAGGCCAGGCTGGACAGAGCCTTGGATGACATGGTCTAGTGTGAGGTGTCTCTGCCCATGGCAGGAGGATTGGAACTGGATAGTCTTAAGGTCTGTTCCAACCCAAATCATCCTATGATTCTAAATCAGGAAGGAAGGGACTGCTGAGGCAGTCCTGCATGCAAAGCTTGCTTCTGAGTAACTAGCAGAAATGATATGTCGCTGAGGACCTATAGAGCTCTAACCCACAGTCTCCATCACCCTGAACATCATGATTGCTGCATTAAACCACTTCTCAAGGTGCTGACATACATGTGCCTTCAAATCCCCACTGACCTGGACCTAGAAAATTACTTCTTAATGGGCAGGCAGGCACCTTGGGGAAGACCTTTGGACCACTGCTGCTGCTGTCCAGCTGACATACAAAAGGCAAGAGAATTCCTATGCTGTGAAGATGATGCCAAACAAAATAGGTACCTGTGCTGGAGCATGCATGCTCAACAGAGACCTGACATCGCTGTTTGCGACCCTTGAGAATTTAAGAGGAGAAACCACACTTAGGTTACCCTAAACACAAAACCACATATGATCCTCAGTTTCCTTGTATATACAAAGCACATTACAGATCTTGCAAAAAGAAGATGGAGGAATTGTTCTTTGCATTTGGCTATGTCTTCCTTTACATCCTCTGAAGTCATACAGTTGGAAGATGAAACTTCCCAGCTACAAATGACTCCTAGTCTTATACAGTCAACCAGGATGCAACCATGCCTTCTGCCTGGAACTATCAACTGTTCACAGAAAATTAAACCCTAATGTGATGATACTTGATACCATCTGGAAATATTCAGAACACAGTCCAGGCCAGGCTAAATTTTTCATTTCAAGTGCCCACAGATGGGGGAAAGGAGCAGAACTCCACATGCTCTTGATCTGATACAAGACGTAGCATTCTCCGTACAGTAATTCTTTTGCTTATTGCAAATCTTCCATGATTATGTGTTTATAAATGTTTAGAAAGTAAACTATTGCCTTATTTCTGGAGTTATTTGATCACAAAAATAGGAAATACACATTAAAGGGTAAGCATTTTACATGGTTGCACCTAGTGTAAATGCACAGCAATTGGCATGTGTCGTGGTTTAAGCCCATCTGGTAACTCAGCACCACACAGCCCCTCACTCACCCATCTCTTGTCTCTCCTGGGTGGGATGGGGAGGAGAATTGAAATAATGTAAACCCTACAGGTTGAGATAAGAACAGTTTAAAAACTAAAACAAAATATAGTGATAATAGAAAGAATACCAGCAATAATAATAGGAAACAACAAGAGAAGAAATGAAAGCTCAGAAAAAACAAGTAATGTACAATTCTTCACCCCCCACTGACCAATACCCAGCCTGACCTGAGCAATGATCGGTCCCTTCCGGGTGACTCCCCCCAGTTTCTATACTGGCCAGGACGTGCTGTGGTATGGAATACTGCTCTGGCTAGTTTTGGTCAGGTGTCCTGTCTCTTCTTCCTCCCGGCTTCTTGTGCCCCTCCTCACTGGCACATCATGAGACTGAAAAGTCCTTGATCAGGGTAAGTGTCACTGAGCAACAACTACAACATCAGTGTGTTATCAGCACTGCTCTCAGACTAAAGCCAAAACACAGCACTGCACCAGCTACTAGGAAGGAAATTGACTGTTACAGCTTAAATCAGGACAGTATGCAAAGCATCTCATGTAAGAAACCTCAATACTACCAAAGTATTGGTCAGTAAAGAGTTACAATTCAAACTGAACAGAATCAATTTCTTCAGTCCTGCAAACACTTAGAACAATATTAAATCTAGGTAACCAACTCATGCCATCATTTGGAAGCGTATAGTCTCAGAGTCCCTGGGCAGTCCTGAAACATCAAGGACAACAACAAAAGTTGAGAGAATCAACTGGCATTTTCTTTCCTCATTTACTGCACACTCTTCCAATAGATATATATGTAGCACACGACAGAAATAAGTGGGGTTTTTTCTTCTTATTTGCACATATTTTTAAAGCAATGCACAGTACAGTACTAAAAGCATCTGACTCCTTTCTGAGACTTAGACACAGTATCACTTGATAACATTAGATTAAGAAACTCTAATGGCTTACTTTCTCTGACATGCTTTTTTGAAGTCACCAGCTTTGTCATCTAGCTTGCTAAAAGGGCCACAATTTTCATTTGACCTCTCAGGCTATTACTTTCTGAATGACAGAAAATTTTTGGTATTATCAGTATTGCAATTCTCTGTTACATATATCTGCATCTACAGGTCCATGCTGATTCAACTCTCTGACAAAGTTGTTCTGAATAGACAGAGCATGTGTCCTCAGAAGCCTCACCAAAGGTTTAACTCCTCTATATCATGTTCCTTCTGCTATGTAAGAGTCTCAGGTAAACAAACACCAATTATAAGACAGCAAAGTAAGCTGTTCTGGGGCAAAACACAGTGTTTATTACATTTTCACTAGACATACCAAGACATCTGGGATACATGATGCCTCTATTCTGTGCATGGGGTAGGGCAAGCATTAGCTGTCTCCAGCAAAAGCAATCTTCAGCCTCCTCCACCAAGAATTCATGCTGGATGGTGACTGACAGCTTTGTCACCTATTCTTCAACTGAGCACAGATCACCCACTCATTTTATCAGTAAAGAGAGTATCTGAAATGAGAAGCTTAAGTTCCTACTACCCTTCATTTCCAAAACAGCAACAGTTTACAAACTTATTGTTTGTGTGTAAAATCCTACTTGGAATAAACACAGTCAGGATGTAGGATGTTAATTTCTCCCTCAGAAGACAGTGAAACGAAAACAAATACAAAACACCTAACTGATCTGAACTCCTCTTGTCGGATAAACACTCGCCTTTGCATTCTCCAGTTGCTCATCTACTTGGGCAGATTCTCAAGTGAAGTAAATTAACACCGGCTCATTGACTTCACTAAAACTACACTCATTTACAACAGTTAAAGCTGACCTACATGAAAGCAGCATTTCACACCAAGGAAGGGTTGCCTAATGACAACTGGAGCCAGGAACTGCAGTGTGTTTCTTCAGTGCAACTTAATCATTACACTGAACACCCATCTTACTTTTCTCTGAGGGTCTGCAGCCCTCCCTACGCAGCAGTGATAAAGTGACAGCTTATACAACCAGCTATTTCTAACTGGTCAGCCCCAGTCAGCTCACAGTTAGTGGATGACTAGACAAAGCGCGTGAAAGCCTGGGCAACTGCCCTTGAAACTTCTGGGAGGGAGCGGCGCCTGTGCTTGCCAGACTAAGTCAAAGAACTCCGTTTTCAACTGAATTCTTATGGGTTTTGCCAGCCATTCTTCTTTTAGCAATCAGAGACGTGTTCTATCTGGAGCTGGCAGTTCCTTCTGACTGGCGATGTACCATAATGAAAGGAGGCTCAACACAAAGAGAGTCAGAGATGAAGCAAGAGAAAGAAAGTTCATGTAATTCATAAGAGAGAACTGTTAGGATACCTCCACACCCTTGAGTTTCTTTTCCACAATGCATAAATGTAAGTCTGAATACATAATCCAAACCACTAATGAAGGGAAAAAAAAAACCAACAACCAAACCCTACAACCACTAGAACTAAATAAAGATTTAATATACTTGGGGAGATACGCAGCTCCATTCAAAGAGGGAAAGAAGGATAAGCATGTGAGCAAGAGAAAATGATATTCAATAGATGTAACTAGAAATAAAAGTCCTAAGACAATGACTCATTTTGAGCTGGAGGCAAAACTGAACAACTGCCTACCTACAAATTTTAAGGAACAGGCTCTGGGAAAGCTAGAGAGATGTTACTGTGCAAGGTCTGACACCACAGGATCACTCAATAGCAATGGGCATCCCCAAGCGAGCGCAAATAGAAGCCTGTCCTCACCTTCCTCTGTTTTTCCCTGTTAATTGGTTAAATGAGGATACAAAGGATGCACTTAGATTTTAATATCTAAGTGTTCCCTTGTTTTGCTTTTGTTTGTTCTGGGTTTGTTTGTTGTTTTTTTTTTTTTGGGGGGTGGCTTTTTTTGTTAATTAGCTTATCCTTGTTAAATAAATTCTTATACATACCAGGGCATGACACTGTTAGTATAAGACTAAGTGCAAAACCCTGACCTTTGCATTTTCATCATGACCTCAGAGAATAGAACCCACACACCCTACCCAATTCCTACAACTTCAATTATGTTCGACAAGGCTGCCAAGCTTTAAAGGTATTATTTACTGAGACCAAAAGCTGTTTATTTTTATTCCCGTTAAACACTTCAATTTTTATTCCATTTATACTTTTGCAACCAGAAATACTATCAGACCGGATCACTTCTTCAGATGCAGCTGAATGGCTTCTTACACTAGTACACAGCCCTATACTAATCTACACCACTTAGAGCTTTATCTGATGTAAACGGAATCAATCACAGAAACTCAAAAAAGCTTCCAAATTGCTTGTCTCTCAAAAAGTCTTTCAGGGGCCAGGGGAGCACACACAGACAGGAGACAGGGACAGGTCCTACCTGTCTCATTGCTTACAATTTTAACATCGTGAATCAGGCTGATACCTTTAAAAGAAATTCCAACCTTTCTGTATAACTTCCCTGACACTCAAAAAACACCCATTCTCTCCCCACGTATCACTGAACTTGAATTTTCAGAAATACGCCAAGTCAGTGATTTTCATGAAAAGCCGAGTTAACTGATGCGACTTTAGAATTACATAGATAGAATAAAAGTTTTAATACAGTAGGGAAGCTTTATTAGGGGTTTTATCTCAACAGGTTCTTCAAATTATTTCATGGCATATAAGAAAATCTACAAAAATGCATGCTAAAATTTGACCTCTAATAGTTTAAAGCCATTATCATTTAGTTTATCATTATCACTTAGTTAATTTAAAGCCATTATCCTTTCATCTTACATTTAGAAGATGAACAACCTAAATAAAAGTTGTATTAGAATCAGTTTATTTAATGAGACTTCTAAATTGAAATAAAAAGTAGGCAGTTTGAACTTTATGGCAAACTGCACAATCTTGACATTTTCTTTTCTGCACCACGAGCTACTTGCTCACCAGGCATAAATGGGTAGAAAACAAGAGTTTCTTTGTTTGCATACGTTAACTTAAAGCTGTAAAAATCACTCAGCCAAATTTCACCTTTAAACCTTAACCTGACTTGTAACAACATTTGTAGCCTCTAAAATTACACTGCATGCACCCAGACAGAGTTAATCACCCTTCACTTTTGATGCACAGAATAATGATCTACCACTTAAACTTGAGCCCTTAAAAGCCTGAAGAAAAATATGCACCTATCTGTGTCTTAAATCAGGAGCGAAATAACAAAATCTAACTAGCATTGCCCAGTTGAAAAGGAAAACAAAACAAGACATACAACTTGCAGCTCACAAAAGTTGAAAATAAGGGCATTTAACATCTCCTCAGAGATGAAATTCATGCTTCTTAGCACATGCTATTGATCAGACACCTGGTACTGTTAGGAAAAAAGCCTAGTCACAGAGGAAAGCCTAGATTATTTTTTCTGTAATTTAAAACTTGGAGGGGAGGGGGGGAGAATGAAAGTAAGTAGAGAGTTGGAAATCACATGTTCTAAAGGCTGATGAGCTTGTTATCATTTTAAATAGCTGGCACCATTCTTTCTTTAAACAAGCGATCTGTGCGTAAGACTTTGTTTATAACATATTAAGGCTCCCTTCAAATACTGTGCCCGTAGGAACCAGACTGTATTCATCTGCAAACCTGAGCAATAGTTGAGTATTTTTGCTATCTAAAAAAATACCAGAACTATTTAAAACAAACTCTTAGATTTCCGTATTAAGACTTCTCTCAAAATCCCAGCTAAATGCCACAGGAAAAGAAAAGGATATTGTACAGCACAGGAAAATTCAAAGCCAAGAAAAAATGCCTTGAAAAAGCTATCAGACATGTAAACAAACAAACAAAAATCAAACCAAGCAAATAAACATGAAAAGCTAAGCTAAAATGAGTTTGGGTGTTGAAGAAGCAGAGGAATGACTAACTACCACAGGAAAGACACCGACACAACACACAACAAATCCAACCTTGTAGAACTTTATTAGGGTTGAAACTTCCCCACTTTTTCAGTTTTGAAGTGACATTATTAAGCATCTTTTTCCCCCCACTATTAAGATTTTCTATGTAATATCACACAGTGGAAAAGCGTCACATAATGAGCCTTTGCAAGACAAACTAAAAATTGAAATCAGTATACTTCCTTTGACTTTAAGAGGCTGAGAATTCATCCAGGTTTTGTTTTTCTTCCTCGAGCCACAAAAGGAATGAGTTGCTGTTTCATTTACATTAATAAAGAACAGGGAGCTATTTTTATTTTCTCTTTATAACTGCTTTAAAAAAAAAAAGGAATCTTCATTTTAAAACAAGTTTTAACAAGTATGTTACAGTCTGCACACATAATGCGCTGGGTGGAGTAAAAGCCCTCAGAAACACAGTGCACAGAGCCAATAATGGACTTGTCGCCAACAACCCTGTGATTTCGTGACTGCCAGAGCAAAAACAAATGCCACGTTCAGTTCGTTGCAAAGAAAATGATTCATTAACTTGATGTGGCTTTTTATTTGACCTGTGTAAGGTGAGTAAAATAAAATTTCATTTTATGAGACCTCAAATTGTCAGCTACAAGCCTCCAGGAATTGTGATGAAATGACCAAGTTAAATGACTAACGCTGCTTCATTCTAATTATTACTGGAGTGTAGGTCCCCAGCAAGTTTTAGCTGTGAGGTTGTTGCTTTCCTCCCGCAATAAGGTAACAGGCAAACAAGATGTAAATGTCTTTCTGTAAATTGATGGAAAATCAAAGGTAAATTCCTGTTTCAAAGACAGAAGTATCAATCAATCAAGACATGATAATCTGAGTGCAGTCATTAAGCCAGTCTTTCTGGAAAAACAACTGACTTCATTGACATTTAAATAGTAACTTCCAAAACCAAAAGAAATCATGGTTATCAGTCAAAATCAAACATCCACAGTCTCTATCATCCTTAAAACAAAAGCTGCCTGTAGAAGTAACATTCAATCCTCTGGTCACAACATTAAAGCACAGGGACAACCTAAATCTGCCAAACTACCTAGCTTGGCTGTCCCAGCAAAGTAAGAAACTCTCCACCTGATATGGAGTATTTGGGGAGGGGAGGTAAGGGGGATGTCAGTGGGAGGGAATTAAATAGTCTCATTCCACATTATGGTAATGGCTACCACATAACTATATAGAAGGGAAACAAGCAATCATTTAGCTTTAAAAAGTCTTTCCCTTATGCTGGACACCCCACACACCAAAACAAACAGAAAAAAACAACAAAACAAGGCAGACTGGAACAAGTGGGAAAAGAGGCAATCCAGAAGCCAAAAATGTTGTGAGCAGAGATTTTTCAGCAATGCAGCCCCTAGCTGGAAGAGATTAAAGCTGAATTCTATTTTGGTATCTGCAGCGATAAGCCCCAGTGGGATAATATCTTACTCTAGAAGGGCCTAGCTCCCTTTTATTTCCTACCCCTATGAATTTGCTGCAGAAAGGTCAACTGTTTTCAGCAATAACATCATAAATTATGCCACTGTTTGTTTCTTTTTACAGTTCTAAAAAAATTAACACTTGAACACACACTTCACTGGTTTCTCTATTCTCTCTGCTAAATCTTGGAAGTAAACAGAAGTGTATTTATATCAGTACTATAATCCTCCTATGGAATGACAGCCTTTGAACATTTTGAACATTACTTCTGATATGATACCAAGCTACATTACCATTCAGGTCAGTAACTGCCAGAATCACGCTCGAGGAAAGTCAGAATAAGTACTCTGTATGCCTCTGATCTTGTTTTGTTTTATATGTTTCAGGATTTTGCTTTCTCTACAGGCAACACAGATAAACACTCAGGAGTGACAGAGAAAACAGAAATAACTATTTTCTGAAGTTTTCTAAGCAGCAAAGTCCTTCTGAGCAGCAAAATTCTACCCTGCACACTCCTTCCCTTTTCAAGGCTCTGACTGCTGCATGCGTATTTTAGAAGTCACAAAATGTTCCTCAGAACAACTATTCAAAAGTTAACTTCTTAGTTTCTAAACTTAACCTCAGCACTTAACAGATTTTCCTTGTATCAAAAGGTTATCTTCCACTTTCTGTGGAGCTAAATAGTAGGAATGGTTCCTGTTTTCTGCTTTGCATCTAGGTTTACATTATTCCTTTTAATATTTAAGGGCTGTATAACCTAAGCAATGACTCTCATTAATCACTACTGAATGATTTAACCCAGCCATTCAGTTCCAGATGCCACTCAGTGCTAGAGATATGCTAATTCCTTCCAAGCTTCACCTCCTTTTGCAGCTGAAACCATAATTTTCCACGTTGGTGGAGACAGGATTTCACTCCTTGCATGCGGCCTCCTGCCAATCACTTTTATGTCTGAGCAGTGGCACAGTGCAAGCTGCATTCCACAGTTACATCAGACACCTTTTTATTAAACCTGTTCATTATATACATCCTCTGTCCTACATCCTGCTGCTACAACATCATAGTCCTAAACTCTACCCTCTCCAGTGATGATAACTGGTTCGGGTAACAAAAAGTAAAGTACTTTGTTACTACTCTTGCCTTATTTTCTTTTCTCCTTGTTTCCTCACAGTACTTTTTCCCTTTATCACCTCCTACCATTAAACACTTCAATTGTGAAGTATCTGTCAACTGCTGTACCTAGGGCACCAGTTATATTCTAAAACCAGAAAGTTGCACTGACAGAGTTGTTTTGTGAGTGGGAGGTGAGGAGGGGAATCATAAATCAAACCCCAGTTCTGAACCTGCTCAGCATCCAAGAGATCTCCCAGCACAAAGCTAGAGCAAGCACTGAATTTAACACCGGGTGCCATGAAGTTTTGATAGAAGAATAAAAATAGTGACACTGCTGAACATTTGATCCAAACCCCATATTCTGTGACCCTGTATTATGCATACACCACAATTACAGGCACAACCTATTTTTGGCTTTGGGGCTGCTATCCTTATCTTGGGCTTACATGATTGGGCTTTTTTGACCCATCAGATGTCTAGGTTGAAAAGTCTGTTTCTGACTGATGTTAGTGCACTACGTGTTAGTAAAGAGCACTACAAAAAGTGACAAGTTGAGATGATTCTAAGAGAATACATACTCATTTGGTTGGCTTCTCACCCTACACAGGGCTATGTAAGTACATGAAAACTCAAAGCTATACAGCTTTTCTTCTTCAGTTAATAGGCTCGTAAGGAAATGTTCACCACAATCCCAATTTTCAGATGGGCTATGCACTCACAACAATCCATAAACATTCACAACTGAAGATGAAGTCAAATGCTTTATGCACTGTAATACAAACACTAGAATCAAGAGTGTCAAAAGGCACTACTGATTTTAAGTGGCTTCAAATTTAGGCTGTAGGTTCCCAACTTCAACAACCCATAACATCCTGGATTACAAAAATCTGAGTTTTAGAGTTTAATGAAAATCAAGCCCCTCTTTAAAGCATGCCCATCTGGTCACCATCGAATTCCCATTTCTTTCCCCTTCTTCCCCTACTTCCAAGACAGGAACGTTCATCCCATGCACATCTTTAGGCCTACTTATATGCTTGGCCATATATTGTATTTTAATTTCTAAGATGATAAAACCTTAATGTACTGTGAATGCTACTGTAGAAGCAAATGGTAACACTGAAGTCCTATACAGGAATTCAAAATCATGAACTGCTTTATATGCCTAATCTGCAATGTAAAGGCAGTTAAGCAATTAGATAAGAGGCAATATAACTAACCCAGAATGTAAAATAAATATCTTGCCTGAGGATATGCAAATTTCAGAACACACAAAAATGCCAACCAAGCAAGTTTTATTGCAATACTGGCATGAAACACTTCAACAGTACTAAAGAAATCACAATTCTGATTTATGTATAAGAGAGTAAAACGAGCAGAAGACAAAGACTACAATATTGAGTAACTTCAGAAGTACACAGACTATACATGGCTGTGACAGATGACTTCAGGTTTCACTGGCTGGAAACCAACCCCCGCTACACCTTGCAGTGCACATCTGAGAAGGTAGTTTTTCCAAAACTGAGTTTATCCAACTGCTAACTCACTATGCAAGAGGAAGAAAATAAAATACTAAGATTTTAAATCCAGAGCTAAGCACAGGCGTGTCAGCCTTACACATCTTTAATCCACAATAAGGAGTGTTCATATTATTTTAATCACTTTCTGTATTAGCATTAGACTTAAGGTAATGCAACACCATATTGAGCAAATATACACCAACAGAAAAGGGCAGCTTGAATAATTCTGCATATCTGACTATGCATTTCTTCAAAGAAAGTATATGTATTTCATGACTGCAGCAGAAAACATGCTTGCTTTCTGGTTTAAGAAAATATTCATACTATTTCAATAATATTATATTCAAGTAGCCATTTTGGTCTAAGCTGAATTTATAATAAGTTATATTTAAATGCTCTATTTCATTTACAGTGATTTACTTAAATGTAAATAAACATTCAACACAGCACAAAAAGCCCTATGGGCCTCTAAAGGCCTAAAGTTTGGTGGCAGAAAACAAGAGGTAAATGGGAATACATTGTGGAATTTACATCTAGCACCAGTCAGCAAACCCACAGAGGTACTCTTCTCTTGTTTAGATATGGAATCCAATTGTTTGTTATGGAATTCCTTTGAAAGCCAAGTAAGAAAGAAGTCTTCAGCAACATATTTACTATTTGGTGAAAGTATATATGCCAATACAAGTATTCTATACATGTCAACATTCTGACTGAGAAGATAAATACCTCGGATGTCTTTATAGAAAACATGTTTTTACGCACTAACTGTATAAATTTTATATTAACAAATATATATCCCTAAAGGTAAAAGCCAAACATGTTAAAAATAAGTTGGGAGATAACAAAAAAAATGCTATTGCTGTTACCAAAATCTACATATTGAACATCTACATGAAGTAGATGGTGAAATGCATGCCCAAGTTATACTACCAAGGCCTTCATTCCTCCTGCAGCAACACGTTGGTGTAATTTCACTAAAAGCTAGACGGAAAAGTGCTCAAGTTCTGTGTAGTTCTTCAGATAGTGGCACTTGGAGCAACCATGAGTAAGCTTGAGGCCCTGAAATGTACTTCTTACAATGAAGCAAAGCTGCTTTTTAAACTTTTGAAACATGCAGATTTAAATAAAAGATCAGCAAATACATTTTCTGCTGTTTAATGGTAGACCCTACTTCCTAATTTTCCAAGTTTCTGGAAAATCAATTAATATTAAAATTACTTCCCACTAGAAAAGGGGAAAGCAAAAGGTTTCCTACTCCCCTTCCCAGCGCAGAGTCTGCCTCCTTTCGGTAAGGCCACCTTGAGGATGTACTATTCAATACGCTATTCTGTCCTCAGCAAAAGAGAATCAACTTTTCTCTGCTCACAGGTGTGAACGGAGCATTCCACATCTTCCCCTTAACTGCAGCTGCTCAGATGACAAGTAGGCTCTAAATGAAAAGACTGGCCTCCCACCATTCAAAAATCACATTACTGTCAATTTATCTATTTTGGTTTCATCAGTCATACACTGACACATATAAACACCCACCAGCCTTGATCAGAAACCTTCCTAAGCTTCAGAACAAAAGGAGCATGGAAAACACCTACAAATCTCAGAGAACCCTAGAACAGTTCTCAATGTTTGACAGCATTTACAATTCCTTAGTTGTTCATATACTCCTTCACTTTCCCATTAAAAACAGTTTTCTCACTTTACAGTCTGTTTCTTGACATGTCTCTTGAAAATACTTTCCTTAAGCCTCTATTCATTGTTATACTGAAGTGTAGGACATCTGCCCTACTACTTGTACTTGAAACAGACACTTCAGGAAAGTTAAATGGTAACAAATCCTTGCTTACCAATCCCTCTGGCTGACTTTGTGCTGTTGTTTTAACATCAACTAAAACATATATATTCCTCGTCTGAAAGGCCTACCCTTGGATCTCTTAGTAAGTATTCCAAAACCATATCTTATAATTTTTGTGGGTAAATCTGGGTAGATACAGAGTTTTTTCTAATGAAATCATTGTATCAACTAACAAAGAAATTATGACATCCAAAATTAAATTCAACACCACCTTATTTCAAAAAAGCTTACCATCATCTTCAGGGAAAGGTAACTTTCACTACCTGTCCTAAGTCTTTCAGTATTCTGATTATTAGCTGTTTAAAAATCAAACCTCAAAAACACAATGCAGCAACAGGAAAACAGGATTCTGCACATCTGACTGAAAACTGGTCATTATCAGCTTCCCAACTGCTCCTCTTTTTCACCTACAGAGACTTTCCACAGTACTAATTCTCAATTGCACAAGTTCAATGTAGCTGGATGCCTCCTATGGCCAGAACCATAGAATAGTTTGGGTTGGAAGGGACCTTAAAGCTCATCCAGTTCCAACCCCCTGCCATGGGCACAACCACCTTCCACTAGAGCAGGTTGCTCCTAGCCCCATCCAACCTGGCCTTGAACACTGCCAGCGATGGGGCAGGCATAGCTTCTCTGGGCAACGTGTGCCAGGGTCTCACCACCCTCATAGTAAAGAATTTTTTCCTAGTACCTAATCTAAATCTACCCTCTTTCACCTTAAATATCTGCAGAACAAAAACATTGGTTCTCATAAGACATTTTCTTTCTTCATACGAAATGTCCTTCTACCCACAGCACTTTAGTGCTGATTTAAAGCTGACACAATCACTGGCCAAGAGGCATCAGTGTATGTGTGAAACATGCAATTATAGTCCAACAGCATTAGGGCCTTTGTAGGTAATCCTAAAGAAGGTATGAAGATAAGGTATAAACTAGTAAATTATCTGCCCTTAAAAGCATCTCTGACTTTCAAGATACTTAAGAAGCGTATTTCTTTGTAGCTGTAGTCTCACCTTTTGGTCAAGTTTCTAGTCACCAACAAGGAAATACTCTTATTTTCCCTGTTTACACAATTTATTGGACTTCATATACACCTCAGTCGCTACTTCAGTTATTTCGCTATTTACTTTACAATTTTATAAAAAGGCACTCGGGTGAAAAGTTAAGGCAGGTTATCACCATCAAACAAGATTATATAGCAGAATACACAAATAAAATGTGTCAGGACCTCAGCACATAAAATTCTTAAGTGTCATTTAGTTTGCTTGGAAAGAACAAGGTTCCTACTAACTTCCTGACCTCAAAATAACCTCAGAATACTAACAGGTATTGACAACAAAAGCCTCGTTCCTCACCATTCAAGTACACAAAAAAATCCCAACAAATTCACAACAATAACTTGTACATTGACTGGTTTTAGCTATGAAAGAGAAGTCTTTTGAAGATGAATCTAAACCAGCTACCATGACACCAAGGCAAGTGACCGTTATTCACATAACACATTTAATGACTGCAAAAATAATGAACTGTAGAAGTTGAGCAAGTGAATGCACTTACAAGCTCCAGCATATTATTAAATTAATTAGACAAAGCTATTCCCATATGAGACATAATATTACACTTGTTTAAGATTGTGAAACAAAACTCCTCCAGTTATTTAGGACCAAAAATAGTATCAACTGACAGAGAGAATAGGTTCTCAGGTTCTTAAGTACAGCAGATTTCTCTGTCTTGAATGTCTGAATATTTACTCTTTCTCATGAAAATAAGATTAGTTTTGATCCCACAAGGGAAGTCTTTGGGCATCACTTTGAAATCATTTTACATGAAAACATCCTTTTGCTATGAATAATGTCAAATATTAATGTGATAAACAAAGCTGTAACCTATGTGTCACTAGCTTCTAATAAATATTTGTGAAGGTCCATCTATCTTTGTAGATCCAATCAGAGCCTTTAACCTGTAGACTTTGGGCATGAGATGCAGGAGTATCCTTCACATAATTCATGTTTTATGATAAAATCTTACAGACAGTACACAGTGATCCTTCAGAATTCAGTACCCTGAACACTACAGTTGATCCCTGCTAAGGAAAATACTGGGCTGCTTCAGGACAATGACAAGGCACTACACAAAATAGAAGCAAGAAAACATCTGGCAAACAACGCTGACTGTAGCAGGCGAAAAGTCAGCTTAAGTGTTCTTCTGTTTGAACAGGTATCCAAATTAATCACTAAGCTTTATTAAAAAGTGTCTCTAGTGGAAAGGTAACAAAACCCACACGAATGCAAGTTGAAAAAAAAAAAAGTTTTATCTCCACAGATACTATCAGCACTCACAAGTATAAGCGGTTCTGAATCAAACACCTGGATAGTTAGAGAATATTCCATCACTAGTAAGGTATTACCAATTTCATAGCACGTGGTTATTTCTTTCCCATCATGAAGTCCTCAAACACAATGTGTGTCCAGCTTCTTCAACTGTAAGCAGCTGACTCAATCTTTCTTAAACACTTACAATAGAATTACAACACTACACAATGCATTAGGATAGGTGAAAAACAGCTGAGTTTTATGTTTTCTTGGGTGACTTATTTGCTTTACAGATTATGCATTTAGTCATCCATAATCCTTTGAATTAGTGTACAATATTTTATCAAATCTCTCATTTCATTTACTTTTAGAAAATACAGAAAAAGAGCAAAACCATTTCCTGAAACACTCAAATGCTGCATGAAGGGAAGTTTCCCTCCTTCAGTACAAACTTATAAGACAAACAAAACATCTCAAAGAAACAGCTAATTTATTTACTCCAATAGGTAGGCTAGCCAACTGAAAAGGACCCTGGGGACGCTTCATGGACACCCTTAAACTATAACTGCCAGAAGATAACTCTCCCATGCAGAAGGAATACAAGAGACAATTTTGCCCTCCACTGGCTAGAACTATCACTAGAAACCATGCCTGCCTTGCTGCTGTCAGAGTTGCCTATTTCACACTGCATGAAAAGCCCTGTTGAGCAAATGTAACAATACTATTTGAAGCACAGTAATTAGCGCAGGGTATCACGAACAGGACAGGGGGAGAAGCATTTTGAGCAGGTGGGAATCAGCAAGGCAATGAAATACCTTGTAGAAATATAAAGATTTCTGTGGAGGGATCAGAAAAATCAAACAATAACATATTTAGCCTTGAGAATTGCTAGAACAGTGAATACGCATGTGGAAAACCAGAACCTTGACATTCTTACATCCAGCAAAAGCATTCTGCATACTACTGTCCAGATAACTGAAAGATTTTATTTTCCAAACATACTAATTTGATGCTGCTGTTTCTTAGGGGTGAAAAAATGAAAACTATGGATTCTGAAGGAGATTGTCTCAAAATGGAGGAAAAGGGGCAGAATGCAGGTAAATACTCAAGAAAACAGGATGCCAGAGAAATACCCCTTAAAGCAATTTTTATTCTTATCTTTATGCAAAGAAGCATTGAAATTACACTGGGAAAATAAGGGAGAAAAGCTGCTATATTCCAACGCTCAAAATAATTCAAATTTGAATTTATTCAACACTTATTAACCACAGTCTTAGATGAAAGAAGGTACTTCACAGGATTGCACAGAGGCATCACCAAGGTAAAAATTAGGGGTTTTAAATTCTAAGTGGTTTACCAATTACTGTTTTAACAAACACTCACCCACTTACCTTTCTATTATTAAGATTTCCCTTCTCCCCATCCCCCAATTATTTCCCACCTCTCATCAGAAGAGTCTAACACCCCATTTAGAGTGTGGCCACACAAACCCTTGATTCAGTATTGGGTGTGAGTGAGGGAAGTGAAAACCTTTAGTCGAAAAGGGAGGAAAGGATCAATCAACTTGCAAGCAGATCAGCTGTCAGTAGAACTCAAAGGATTTCAGTGTGGAAACTGCTGTAGATGACTCCTGTCCTTCCTCCTGCACTGCAGCCATCTGCCCTCAGACTTCATCCTGCCAAAGGTTTCTGGCATCTCCATTGTTCTGGACAGAAGACTGACTATTTGATCACGCTCTAGCTGTGGCGAAAAAAAAAAACCCTCTGGTGAAGGAGCTGGGAAAAGTTATTCTCTGGTGTCTGTCTCTATCTTTGCTACTGGCTTTGCTTACATGGCAAAAATAAAAACCTCCATGAAAAATATCATGGCATTGTTTTTTTTCCGCCCAACTCTGCTGGAATCAACATTATTAAAAGGGAACAACCCCATTCTAAGGGGGAAAGAAGACAAACAAACAACTTGGATCAATCTTACTCTATTGAGCATTTATGCGAGAAATAGATGACAGAATTAAAAAAAGAAAGCCCCACAACCAAACTGTTTCTTAACTTATACTTTAGGATACCCCAGTACAGAAATTAATTACAGAGTACACTGTCTGTGGAGTCAACTTTTCCAAGGTGGGGACGACTGGTTTTACAAAGAGCAAATCAGTGAAAAGGCTCCTTGCCATTGTTTCATCCATTAGATAAAGCAGGCAATAAAGAGAAAAACAAATGAAAAATGGCATGCCTGACACAATCAAAACTGAACAGGGTTAGTCTTTTAAATGAGAGATGCAAAGCTTTCCATACTCAAAGCCACAAGAAGCAAACCTATGACCTAACAGCAGAAACTTAATAGTTAAACTTATTATATAATCTAGAAACAGACCTAAGTTATTGCATTTGGTGACATAATTAAGACTTAAAGCTTCAGGCAGTGTACTTAACTCTTTCAAAAACTTCATTCATTCATTTACTGACCAGGTGTCTCACACTACCACAACTTTAATGACTCAAAGGGGTCCTCAGCAACCCGTAACAATCAATTAAGGCAGAAATGTTAACACCCAAACTAACCCTTACTATAACACACGGTTTTATGCATTTACCCCTAGCTTAACGTTCGACAAAAGTCCTTGTTGGCAACGGGAAGGAATACTGCAAGCAGACAGATCCGGCATCCTGAGAGCAACAGGAAGCTTCTGCGGGAACAAGCCCGAACACCCGCACCACCTCCAGACGGACTCCAGTCCGCATGGACACCAGACCCCGGCCCGCAGCCCTCCACCCACCGCAGCGAGACAGGAGCTGCTCACATGGAGCAAGACCAGGCGCAGCAGCACCCCATTAGTGCGGCCCTATCTCGAACCTACAGGATGCCCCAGCAGACACAAGCCCCGTACAACACTGACCGATGTCCATCCATCCCCACCGTCTACCTCGGTGCTCACTCCCACTTATCACGCTGGCTCTTCACTCTCCACACACGTGGGTACACTTTAACCGCCAAGGTGAAGCAAAACCTGTACCCAACCGCCCCACTCCCCCACCACCGTGCTCGCCACCCGTGGCGGGGTTAACCCCTTTACGCGCGGCTGGGAGGGGAGACCGGCCATTAACAGACCGCCTGAAGGAGGGTGCGCAGTACCTGCGGCCTCCCCCCGGCACGGTACCCGTGAGGAGCCCCCACCGAGCGGAAGGCGCAAACGGCCTCCCGCGGGAGGACGAGATCGCTTCCCGCCGTGCCCTCAATGCCGAGGCAGGTCACCAGCAGCGCTTAAAGGAAACGACCCAGGGAGGGGGCGAGCCGCGCACCCAGCCCCGGGCACCCCCCGGGCACCGCAGAGGGGCTACGGCCGGCGGCAGCTCCCGGCACCGCGCCCGGGGCAAACGCGGTGTGGGCGCTCGGAAGGTGGAAATCCAGCTTCCTTCCCAAGTAATGGAAAAGGGCGGGAGGGGCGCGAAGAGGCCGGCTGGCGCATCGCCCCCCTCGCCAAAACGGGGCGAGCGGCCTCTGCTCCGACTGCCCTGAGCGTGGTGGTTACCTGAGGTGAGACATATGAATCCGAAGAGGTAAAAGTGAGCAAACTCCGCGATCATTGTCCTCGGGTGGCGCCTGCAAGCAGTCTCATGCCAGAAGAGCGGGGGGAGAAGCGGAGAGCCCCCAGTTGTAATTCCACAGAAGCTTAGCGCCAGAGAGGTTTCCTAATCCCGCCGGACTCCCGGGGCGAGCCCCCTCGGGGGAGGGCGCTGTCAGCTCCGCGGGGCTCCAGCAGCGCGCCAGCTCCGGCCGGCCTCCCTTCTCCTGGCCCGGGCTTCCCTTAGCGGCGCCTTGACACTTCCCAGGACCATCCAAAGCGACAAGAGAAAACAAAAGATCCTCGAGTTCCCGCAGCCTTGCTCCGCCGCCTCCCGATCACAACTTGCTGCTCCAGCCCGGGACGTTGCTCTCGGTGCCGGGGACGCGCCAGTAGCGGAACGCAGCCGGGACGCGTACGGACCGGCCAACGCCGTCCTCCGTGAAGGCGAGAAGCGGACAGGGAAGCGCTCCCAGCAAAGTGCCCCGCCAAGTCACTGGGCACCGGGCGGCGGAGCGGCGGCAGCCCCCGCTCCCATGACGGGGGAAGGAGGCGGGCGCGTCGGGGGCCGCGGCTGAGCCCGGCCGCAGTCAGGCGGGGCGG